>CM040185.1:50410377-50545377 GCA_022606455.1 Callitettix versicolor | reverse complement strand
TATTTAAATAAATGCAACATAGTAACAGGTGTCAAACAATGGTGTCAACTTCCGTGCATGTTGAGTAGGCCATAGTCGCTATCTACTTTGATATGATTTTACTACTCCGTTCACATATAGCTGAACCTTTTTTTTAATAATATTTTCGTTGAAACGTTTTAGTTAGTTGTTTGAGTTAGTACAGGAGCTTTAGAATTTTTTCTTACTTTTATAACTTAGTTCGCAGAATGTGTATACATCATACAAAGTATAGTATTTGTAATGTAGGGTCCTGGCTAGCTACTTCAAGAGCCAGTAACATTCTTTACTGGAAACCATTCTTTTAACAGTGGTAAAATCGATATACAAAACAGCTGTAAACAAAACTTTAGGCTAAACAAAACGGCAAATGTTTTATCAGAATTTGTCTAAATTTTGAATCATATTGAGATTTATAAATATATAGGCCTAACGTATGCTAAGATCAGTATACCAAATTTAAAATAAGATAAATTATCGGGTTTAAGGTTAGGATCTAAATCGAAAAAAACCGAGAGTGGTCAGGATTTGATTTCAGTTTTTTTCAATTTTATTACAAACCGTAAATTCGCTAAAATAACTTGTGTTGTGTATGTATTGCAAAAACATTTCATGCAAATCTAGTAAAATAAATTTTATAAAACTGAATGATTTTTCGTATTTTTTAATGTTTCCTGAACATACATTTTTTTAGATTTAGCGATAATATTTAACTTATCTAAGACAGAAAGACATCCGAGTAAAAACCATTAATTTGACTCAAAATATCTAAAATGGGGCATGTCCATAAAATTATCAAGATGGAATGTTTTTTCCACTAAGATGGATCGCAATATTTTTTTATATTTTCTTACCCTACAGGGAGAAAATAAAGAAAAACCGAACAAAAACACTGCACAAACTTATCTCATTCAACAACTGCATTATTTACAAAGGAATGCCTTAAGCATCCAAAGAAAACAGAAATGTGTAAACATCTACATAAATGCGGTTTTTGAACAGTAGTCAAAATTAAAACAAGAAAGGTTAAAGCTTAAAATCGTTAGAAATTTTTTCAGGAAGTAAAATTTTTAGGTGTTTATTAATAACAAAAATTCTGTTATTGAACCTAAAATTAAAATCATGTATCATGTTTAATCTTCCATTTTATTTTAATTACGTAATTTGTTCAAAATCACGACAAATAAACATAGCTAGTTTTTAACAAAATAACCTGAAACTTATTATAGCCTATCAGCTGTTCAATGAAATCAGCTGATTGTTACGAATTAATATAAAACAACTATTTTACTATTACAATTTATCAAAATTAAATTAACGAATTATTTACATCGGTTAAACTTCTTCGTAGTTTACATAGTGTAGTAGAAATCACGTGCCCCTCATACGCGCAAGGTTCCCGGTTCGATCCCGGGCGGAAACAGAGGATATTTTAATTATAATTAATTTCATATGGGACTTGCAACACATAGCATTTATATATCAATATAAATTTGTGCACGTAAAGTCAGCATCAAACCAGAACTAAAACATGATACATTTTAGAATGACTTGAAAATAAAGTGACTAAACTCATAGAAATGCTGTAATCGTTCAAAGATCTCCAGTCATATGTGCACAACCCCATTTGAATCCCTACAAATAATGTAAACAAGATCTAACCTAATTATTTATAAAAGTTAATTTAAAAGTTTGTATTTTGTGACTAACACAAAGTACGTTTTCATTATAAACACAGGATCAGTTCTAACCGATCATTTGTCGACCTTAGTGAATCAGCGAGTTAATAAGTTAGCATCGGTAATAATGTTTAGGTCTCGGTATCTCCTTGTGCCTACACACACGCTCACTGGGACCTTGAAGTAACCCAGGCTGCAGCAAGCCAATATCTCTCACTTCCAGTACGCGGGAAATGCCATCTTATTAAGACTCAGACTTGAGACCTTGAAATGAGCGCAAACCCTGACGTATGTTTTGAGAGGTACTTTGTGTGTGTCTTTACACCCTCCAGCGTATTCAATTTTAGTTATATTTTAATTTCATCTTGGAACGAAACTCGATTTCGTAATAGCTTGGACAAATTCGTTACTCCAAAAAAATTATTCAACAGTTGAAAATAATGGTCTCTTTAAATCGTAATAAAATATTTATTTTTTTATCTTACAACTTTTTCGAAAATCAGATTTCACAATCATAATCAGCAATACATTTAGCATAAATTAGCATTTAAATTTCAAAATCAATTGAAATAATTAAAATTAATCTAACGACGGTAGGGTTTATGTTTCTGAAAATTTGAAGTGATACGTAATTTATGCAGATCTTTAATGTTATTTGTGACGGCGAAGTCATATCTTCAAAAACGTAAACTTTAATGCGAAAAAATCGTTATTATGACGTCATCAAGACAGTTTTACAGTGACTATTTCCGTATCGCTGTAAATTTGGGCAAATCTTACACATACATCGTTCGAGCTCTATACAAGTTACGCCCATACTAAATTTCAAAACAATCAGTATGTTTGGCTACTTAAAACTTTATTGTAAATCTGAAACCGCCGTCTTGAAACGGAAGTGAATAAGAAAATATCTAACAAATACTTCGTTTTGGCTTTATGAAAGGTACCACTGTACCAAATTTTAAGACATTCGGTCAATGCGTTTGTCCAAAACTGCGTAACAAACAATCACACAATCCAAATGTCAAACGGTCGAGTTGTAACAGTCCTCGCTTCGTTCGAACAAAACAAGTGATCAACCTTAACGCAGTTAAGATTTATTTTTTAATTATTACATGTAGGCCCTACTTTCTTACTGTTTTATCTCATAATTGTGAAAACATAGATTTTGGAATTTTGAAATCCGTTTGAATGTTTTTTGAGTAAAAAAGCGGCTTTTGTTTGCATGTCTGTCCGTCTGTATGTAGTTGTCTGTGCAATAGCTAAAGACTAAACTAACTAGCCGAATTTAATATTGTCAGGGTTTTAATAGGTCTGGTTAGGTCGAATATCTAGACTATCTTTAATTTTAAAAGAAAAATGATTTTTAAGCTCGTTGTCGGTAAAAAACTTTTTAAAATCGGCATCATCGATTTTGATGAAATTTCATTTAAGTATTCGTAAGTATCCAAACAAAACGTATGTATAACTACGCGTGCCTCCGAAGGAAGTTGTAAAAAAACTAAAATTGTTCTGTTTTCTTAAAAAGTTAACTTTTATGCAATTTTCCCCATTTATTTTATTATGAATTACAAAAATGTTTGTTTTTATGATATTGTTAAATTGTTTTACTGTTTCAATATTAGCTTCTGTGACACCAGCAAAGCAGCATCTGGCTTATTTCATATTTCTATTGTCATAGGTACCGACAATGGTGAAATGGGATGGCGTTATTACTACCGTGGGGGATAATATATCACCCCAGTTAAAAGGAGTGTGGACTGAAGAAAATTTTTGTAAATCTAGATGCAAAATTACCGAGTCTAAGGACAGCTTTATTCTTCTTTTATGTTTTAGAAAATCTAGGATAACTTGAGTTATTAGTGAGAAATGAGGATATTTTTTCAAATACATTTTACGTTTTTCATATATAATCTTGTGAGTAGTTAATCTTGGTTTGAAAAAAAATATTTTGCTAAATCCAAACTACTTTATTTTTATATGTAAGACAAAAGCGCGCGCGCGCACACACACACACACACACACACACACATTGAAAATAATACTAAAGTGAGAAGTTCAATTATAACAATTATTGAAATTAGGCTTATTTTTAAGAAATGTAAGTTATATATTTACGAGTTTTAATAAAATAAGATTAAGAATTACTCAAAGCAAGTGCTGTGTGTCTGCTGATATAGTTGCCTAGTTGAAACTTCACGGAGCATATAGAACAAAATACATAATGCAGAAGTTTAGTAATCTGTGTGTTTGTTGATTTGTTCAGTCTGACAAAAAAGACAGATTTTAAGATTTGCTAAACTAAACCGTGTGATGTAGTTGGACTATTAAAATATTTGTTAAGAAATATTAATTTAAGAGTTGGTTACAACACGCAACCCTCACCCTGGATACGCCTCTAACTGTTACTATTTTGTTAAGATTAAAAGAGAATTTACAAAACTTAAGTTTAAAAATTATATTTTTCACAGTTATTCAAATGTAGGTAACACAAAAAATACGCGTATTAGAACATTTCTATAGATTTTTAAGGAATCTAAGAAAGAATGTTTCTGAGTTTGAAAGTATCGGGCGGACCATTGGCGTGACGAGAAAAGCACAGCGGGAGTTTTGTAAACAGAGGCTACGGATATCGTAGTTGTTATTAAAATTTTATGATCTTATTCATCTTTCCAAATTATGAATATGACAAAAATCACTTAAGGTTAGTACCTATTCCTTGAAAGTAAATACAGTGATTTCACTTACATGGTG
Organism: Callitettix versicolor; assembly: GCA_022606455.1. NCBI lineage: Eukaryota > Metazoa > Arthropoda > Insecta > Hemiptera > Cercopidae > Callitettix > Callitettix versicolor. The sequence continues at coordinate 50,540,926 of CM040185.1, read as the reverse complement.
CGATGTTATAGTCCCAGCTTATAATCTCTTTGCTCAACAACTTCTGAAATCTGTTCTTCAGACCTAAGTCATCTTGAGCCTCGTTGTCACACATATTTGCTTCCATGGTTGATGGTTGATGTTGCACTTTCAGAGTTATCCTATGCACTAGACTGACTGAATCAAAGCAATCATAGATTTAAGCAAGACTGGCAATGAACCTTGAGTCCGTGTTTCATGAAGGCGTTCAACTTTCATGCAGACATCCAAATACACTTCCGATAAAATAGGAAGTGCCTATGTAATAACGCACGCTTTGCTCTTTATCAAAGCGAATAATGTCAAGTTCGTTCGCTCAGCTTGCCAAGTTTTTGCGAACCTTCACCTAACCAAGGACAAACACAATGCAATTATACACTGCTGTATAACATTGTGATAAGGCTATTTTTACAATAAAAGTGACCTACTTAATCTATGTAAGTAGGCAAAATGTTTTTTAAAACCTTGAATACACGAGAAATTTTCTTATTTCAGAATTAACTTATTTTTTACACTTATACAATAAAATTGCACAATTTTTTTTAACATAAAGACAGCCTCTAATTTACAATAACGAGTGTTCGCAGTTTTAGTCAAAGGCAATGACGGATTATTTTGAAATGTGATACGAAGGTACTTTGTATAATGTCCAAATAACTTATATGTATATATTTCGTTATTTACTTCTGCTTCAAGATGGCTGCCTGGGATTTGCAGTGACAAATGTATGCAGTTTTGGACAAACACGTTAACCGAATATTGTGAAATTTGGTACGAAATTATCTTATACAAAGCCCAAATGACGCTATTTGTAAATATGTAACACTTTTTTACTTACTTCCGTTTCAATATGGCGCCCATGAAGAATACTCACGGTTTTAATGAAACATATTGTTCGATTGTTTTGGAATTTGATACGAAGGTATTTCGTATAAAACCTGAAAGAAGTTTGTGTAATTTGCCCATTCACTTCCGTTTCAAGAAGGAGGGCACTGACTCAAAATTGAGTTTTATTGATGGTTATTTCATGTAATACTGACTGGACGACAAGATATGTCATAATTTTGTCCTCTTTATAGAGAAAGACATACAATTTCCGAAAGTTGGTCCGGTAATATAACGTAACGATAACGCTTAGCCTAAGTTGGCGGAAAGGTTACGAAGCTCTCTGTTTATTAATTAAGAATATTGTGCGAGGTCTATTTGTTTGAATTTGTGGTTATAACCATAGTTCCAACTTGTGTCAAGTGTTGTACGCCATTTCGGACATGTTTGAAAACTAAAAATCACTTCTGAGAGCAACGAACAAATATCGCGCAACACTTCCAAAAGTTGCGTCGAGGACATTAAGATCGCAAATTAACTACCACTGTAATCTCTGCACGCAGCTGTCGGTTGAAGTTATTAAAGCAAATTTTCAAAACGTAAAAATTTCTCAAAAATATTTTGACTTTATACATTTTTGAAAATCTGATCCTACCAACATAATCATTAATAAGATCAACATAATTGTATATGGGGATTAAGGTTTATCATAAAATCAGGGAACTCTTACGGCTCATACTGTTCAGTTTTAAGGCTTTACATAAAATAAAACCGACAAAAAGTTTGTAAACAGTATTTCATGAGCATTATGAATTGTTCCCGGAGAGTACAGCACAATGCAGGCATATGTGATAAATAATTAATTGTGTGTGTGCTAGAACAGCTGCTTGATAAAAAAACATTGTTGAAAATAATATTTAAATTATTGCTGTATTAAAACTAAAAAATAATTATTGACTAAATTAGTGTTGAAACTAGAATGGGAAAGACAATCTAGGCCAGTTCTTCTAGTTTGTAAATGTTATCAAATAAAACACTCTGCTTTCATACTGTCTAAATTAAACAGTAAATACTGTGACTAATTTAGGTATGTAATGTAAAATCTGGTTATAGTAAGTTTCGTCTAAATATTTCGATAAGGCACAATCTTAGAATTCAGTCATAATTTTATAAGCTCCCCGCAGGGGTGTGTAGACTAGCTGCACCTATTGAGAGGATTTAGACGTCCCTCGCGGTATCCGAGTCTAACACACACTTACACTTAAAAACACTACACTTACTACTTTAACACTTTACACTCACACTTACATTTAGGGAGGCGATAATAGCCCCAGTGTGCATTTCGCCTTAAAAAAAATAATTAAAAGCTACAGTTTAAATACGAGAGTAGAACAAAGTAAGGCCTATTGTACTAAGTAACCTAAATATAATGAATGGCCTATTTGGACGTATGATTGTCAAATTTGTGGATGTACGAGGAAATCTAATAGTTTGATAATTCAGCAAACACAGAATACGATCATTCGAGCAATTACAAATGCCAAGTGGTGTCCACGTAATGATGTTACTTAAATTTAAATTTTGTGGAAGATACAATCAAAATATTCGCTATGCTTTGTAAAAGAAGACTGCAAATCAAGTCAATATGGAAGCCTTCTTCTTCTCAAAATAAATTACCCACAAACATAGAGTTATTATTATTTAGAGTTACAATAATAATGTAATTTACGTTTGATTTTTATGTTTGAGCTTATTACTTATTTGAACTTATTGTTTAAGATTGTCATTATTGCAAGATTGTCATTGTCATTATTGCAATCATTGTCATTGATAGTAGAATCGACAGTACTGATTCCATTGTCCAGCTGAGTTAACAAATTCTTAATCATGGTTGTCGCTCGAGTGGCGTGCCTATAAGTGAGGAGACAGTCTGCTCCAGTTTTAGCAGCATTTAGAATTTTATCTATTTGAACTTCTTCTCTATGTTTATTTACTGTTTTTTGTTAATGGGCAATATTTTCATTATGTAACAGTTCTTTTCTAATAAACAATGTCCTTTGATCTTTTTAATCGTTCTAGTCTCCAAAAAGAGATGTAGAATGTCTTTTAAAGATCTAAGACCAGGTGTGGTGTTGGTGTTTGCATTCTTTTAAATACCCATTTCTAGCAGTACCGCAAATTAACTACTATATATATGGCATAGTCACTAGCAATTAAAGTTTATCGTTATTTAACTAGAGTAAGTCAGTTACGTAGTCATGAGCCATCACTTGAACACCTGGTAAGCAGAGAACGTAACGTCTATGTGTTTGGATTTCTGGACTCGTACACTTAGCGATTCAGGTGTACAGCCGTGACTGGAACAAATCACTCGCGTAACTGTTTCTTTAAACATAATCACTTTTTATCTAAAACAATTTAAATATTCGAATTTTTAAAACAATAATTTCAAATAAAAACACTTTTTGCAAAAAGATAAAAATCGTTCTCTTATATTTTTATCTAGTTATATGAACAATATAATTTGTAATAAGAGTATATAATGTCATCGCCTAAACAGCATAGCAACTGAATCTAGTTCTGTTTACTAACACCGAAATATCCACGCTAAGACTCCGAACATCTTCCCGGCCTTCAAACAGCCTACCCCGGCGAACCAAGTTCATAATTCTCCAGTCAACCAATACTCGTATCTCGGATCTAAAGTACGCTAGACCATTTTATGTCTGCACAGGCTTTACTGCCAGCGCATCACCTCGCAACTCCTGTACACAGTAGCTTCATCCTGACTGGTTCGTTATTTCTTTGTTTTTAGCAATAGATGTCTGAGAAATTATGGTTCCCGCCATAATTACAAATATAAATAAAGGTCGAAAATAGTTGCTCGGTAGAACATCGAGGAGGACCATCCACAACAGGTCAATCACACTTCATCCTACCAACCACCGGAACTACTTTACTAGACGTCGCAACGTTCTTGGGAGGAAATAAGAGGAATCTGGCCAACTTTAAAGAAGACACGAACTTCTTACTCACCATTCCGAACCAAGAGATTGCCCTGGCAGCCCGTGGCAGACCCGGATTTCTAGTATTTCTCCCAAAGATTAAATAAAATTGAATTAATTTTAGACCACATAACGGCATTATTACATTAACGTAATTTTATTTCCCGAAATTTTACAACTGCCGTTACAGTTATACTTGGGTCCTTCTGTTTTTAACAATAAACCGGCTACAGCTTGTTTTAGTAAAAAAAAGAAACAGGTTGCATGTTATATTTATTACACGACTGCCAAAAAAGGAGTGTTATGTTTTCAGTACCTGGGTAAGTATGTATGTATGTTTGTTTGTTCCATCATAACTTCTTAACGGCTCGTCCGATTTTGATCTATCTTAGCTCGTTGGATTCCTCACTTCAGGATTGTCATAGGTTACATAACCGTCACCCAAACACTCCCACTGGGGTAAAATTGGGGTGAAATAGATAGAATGAACTTCTAATTTCATACAAGATAAATAAGTTGCTAGGATGAAATCATAAATTCTTAAATATCTAATGTACTCATACATTCTTTAATAACTGATGTACAGGTGTAAAACATAATTACTAGAGACTATACAATAGGAACCACTCAGATTCAACCACTGAAAGCAATAGAAAAACACTCACTTCGGAACCAATAGGCTTAGAATTACCGCTCAAATTTGATGCAGGGCGTTGAGCTGGAAAAATATATAAACAGCTAAATTTTTTCAATTCAAATTTTCAAATTACTTTTTTATACAAATTGTTACGTAAAGTTACTCCATTTTCATATCTTTTAAAATTAAAGGCTTTATACCGGCAATAAGTTTCATCTAATTGGAGTTTCATCATAATTGTTTCAACAAACAAATGCAGCTTCCGGAAAAAACCGGAAGCTATTTCGGTTCCGTTGTCGTAATCATTGAACACAAAAATCGGCCGAGCCAAATCGGTGTTATGAAAATCGGAAGGAATGGTAAACAATCTACCAATAGTTTTTACCCAAAGGTCAGGCTCGGGGATGACACCGATTTTTCAAATTAAAGTAAATAGCGAACAACGTTCAATCTTTGGCGCGACAAAAATTAAGTAATTCGAAAATTAGAAATCACAAATAATTTATTTAGGTTGAAATACAAATTTTTCAATCCTATACATGCTAACTACAGTCGGCGTATGCCGTACATGGAGACAGGAACGTAAGAGGGAACACAGATCAGCGCCAGGACTTCGCAGTGCATACTTTACAGTTCTGTTCTTTTTTAAAATCGCAAGAAATGTAAAAATGGCTAAAAAGGGTATTTTTTAGTGGCTTAGTCACTAAAAATGACTAAATAAAAATAATTACTTTAAAAAAATAAAAAAACACTATATATTTTTTTTATATAATAAATATTAAAATAATATTTTCCCAGTATTTAGTTAATAAATTATGATTTTACATGTTACGTTCATAAAATAAATGCAGACGGGGGTCTGTTTAGAACAAATATATTGATATGCACCCCCCGACTGCATTTATTATATGGACTTAACATGTAAATTCATAATTTATGAATGAAATACTCGGAAAATACTCTTCAGCCTTATTCTAATACCTTGTATTCATCTTTTTAAATCAATTGTATTTCAGCTTGTTATTTTTTTAATTATGAAATATATAATTTTTGTGCGTTTTGTATTTTATCAGTGTTTTTTTTTATTATTTTTTTATATTTTTATTTACTGAGAGTCTTTGATTTGAAATAGGGCCTACGTCTGCCTTGTGCATAGAATAACAAGTGTAATGAAAAATAAAAATAAAAAACTGACCTTACCTTGAATGTGTTTTGATGAGCACAAAGCCAAACTAAACCCGTAGTTTAATTAAAACGCATTTTTCGGACGGAAAAGGGGTAAGAATATGTGTTGGTACGAATGATCGGAGAAACACCAGTGCTGCTGCGAACCCTTGAGCAAAAGTGACATTTGGCACAAGCAATTGTATAAATTATTTGGTACTGATAACATTTTCATTAAAACTGTTACCATTGTTATTTTTGGATTAATATATAAATTAATGTGAATGATACATAAATAGATATTCTAATTAAAATGTGTATGAAGCATATATACATATATATATATATATATATATATATATATATATATATATATATATATATGTGTGTGTGTGTGTGTGTGTGTGTGTGTGTGTGTGTGTGTGTGTGTGTGTGTGTGTGTAACAAGTTAAACTCATAAAAAAATAAATAATGAGCTTATAACATAACTGAATAATTTTATTTATACATTTAAAATAAGTTGTAAGTTATGTTTTAGAGCAATAAATGACGTAACTTTACCTCGGCTAATCAGACAGCTGTGCACCTGAATCAGTAAGTGTCCAAAGTTCTCAGCTCAGCATCGGCCTAAGAGCTAATGTAACTGTGTGTCCTCCGGCTCACACCTGTGTCACTGATACTCTAATAACACAGCTCTTGAATACATTTACTCTTTGAAAGCTGACAACATTTATTTTTAAGTTATCCAACAGAAACGTGACAGTTTTATTCTGGTATCCAGCTCATTTCAGAGCTCCGGTCCAAAATTTCGTCCGGCTCAAAATTTCAAAATGTGTTAAAGCTAGCTGATCCCAAAAAAAGACTCGATGGAAAAGCTTTAGGTTTTCTGACCACGTGCCGGGGTTGTCGGGAAAGCTCATGCTTGTTACTAAAAACACAACTTTAAAATAGCTTTTAATAATAAAAAACGTTTTTAACATTCAGGACACTAAAATGTGTATTTACAAAATAAAACAGGAGGGATAAAAATATCCTTAAACCTAAAAAATAACATGCGATTAGGCCTAGAAGAATACTTGGTCGAATATTATAATTTTAATTGGGAAGAGGTAATTTTTATTCACCGTGAGAATAATTGTAGCCTTGTTGATAAGCTTGTTGGGCAAGGTGCTATATTTGTTCTACACCAGTGATTTGCTAGAGGCAGTGATAGGGTATTCTGGCAAGTTTCGCTGATGAAACTGCCCTGATGACTGTTGATAACCTACAAAAGCAACTGATGAAACATTCAAGTGAACAAAAATTTGGAAAATTTAACTAAGCGAGCTTAAATCTGTGCATCTCAACTTTACTGATAAAAGGCAAACACAGCCAGCGACACTTAATAGTTGTGGCAAAGTGAAAGTAAGGCCAAATGTCTCAGAATCACTCGTGATCACTCAGAATCACTCAGAAACACTCTTTGCTGGAAGGACAATACGCATAAGAAAATAGCAGAATTTGTACTTAAGTACAGACATCACTATTGATTATTTAGAGAGGAATTCCACACTAGCAATACAAAATAAGATTCTGATATACAATGAAATAATTAAACAAATATGGCTTTATGGTACCCAACTGTGGGAATGTTCTAAGCCAACAAAGGTAAGAAAAATTCTAACTGTTTTTTTACCATATGGTTTTGCGAAATATAGTAAACGCCCCGTTACAAGCGCGTAATCAGGATATTCACAGTCACCTAGGTATTCCTATGGTAGCTGAGGAAATTAAAAAGTTTGCTGAAATTGCTTGACAACGATACAGCTTTAAAGTTAAAAAGAACTGAGCCTTTTGAACTGAATTAAGATTAGATCAGCTGAGGCCGATTGCTACGAATGGTGCAGTGTGAGACCTTAGGACAAGATAGAAACAAATTTGGAACATCAATGGATGAACTAAGTTACTGCTAATTTAAGATAACCTGATTAGATATAAATTAATTGTTGATCCTAAAACCGTTTTAATTGTTTAAATATATTTTTTTAAATTAATAAAGTGTAGAAATGTCCTTGAGAATGCATTATAAATGAACATAAACTTGAAAATAAACACAATTTTATTTTCGTCGCGTCACTTCGGAACCGGTACCTCTAGTCTTCACTGCAAAGAGTACAGAAAAAATTTTATCAAAATCCGATAGCCTACTCAGTGCAGTACACGACATTTCAGTTCGGTATAACCTTGAAACTAAAACAGTTTTATAGACTCTATACCACTAGCAATATTGGAGTGATACAGTCAAATCTCTAGTTGAACGTCAAAAAGGCTAAATTTTAACTGGGAGGTCAGTACTAGGTCACACGTTATGAGAGGGGGAACCGTGGTCATGTCCGTAACATCTGTGTTTTGGTACGGTATTAGTCAGCTGACTGTGCTTCTTTGATCACATGTACGTAAGTCTTAGTTTTAATTTTTCGTAGAAACTCAGCCTTGAATGTTTGTTTATAGTTTTTAGTATTTTAACATACGCTTTGCCGTGTGTGTTTGGTTGTTAAGTTTATGTTAAATTAGGCTCTTGGGAATGAGAATTGAACGGTCCATTGTTTCATATAGCCTACACAAATGATGACAAAGTCCCAAATTAACAATTACAACATGAATATGCTATACTTAAGACTAAATATGTTATCATTTCTTTATTTTTGATAATATACTATCTGCAATATAATTTACCGGTAAATTCTTTAGTCAATAGTCATAGCAACAATTTTGTTGCCTTGTGAAGATAGGTATAAAGAAAATATTCCACTGCTTTTAAACAAAACTGAAGTCCCCAATAAAACGAAATTTTAAAAACAATCTTTGTTCTTTTAAACATTTTTTTTATTTTATGAAAAAAATTTTAATGTTTTTAATCGAGTAATTATTAATTAATAATAACAATTTTCAAATTACTTGTTTATACAAATTGTTACGTTAATTTACTCCATTTTTCATATATTTTAAAATTAATGGCTTTATTCCGGCAATAAGTTCCATTTAACTGGAATATTGTTTCAACAAACAAATGCAGCTTCTGGAAAAACCGGAAGGTATTTCGGTTCCGTTTTCACATGAATCTGATAGGACGGTCTGTCTCACTTTTCAACTAGCTCAGTAAGTGAAGACAAGTATTCACACAGCGCACAGTCGCGTCATTTCGGTTCCGTTTTCACATGAATCTGATAGGACGGTCTGTCTCACTCTTCAACTAGCTCTGCAAGTGGAGACAAGTGTTCACACAGCGCATAGTTGCGTCATTTCGGTTCCGTTTTCACATGAATCTGATAGGACGGTCTGTCTCACTCTTCAACTAGCTCAGTAAGTGAAGACAAGTGTTCACACAGCGCATAGTCGCGTCATTTCGGTTCCGTTTTCACATGAATCTGATAGGACGGTCTGTCTCACTCTTCAACTAGCTCAGTAAGTGAAGACAAGTGTTCACACAGCGCATAGTCGCGTCATTTCGGTTCCGTTTTCACATGAATCTGATAGGACGGTCTGTCTCACTCTTCAACTAGCTCAGCAAGTGAAGACAAGTGTTCACACAGTAAGTGAAGACAAGTGTTCACACAGCGCATAGTCGCGTCATTTCGTCATCTGATAGGACGGTCTGTTTACTTTCAACTAGCTCAGTAAGTGAAGACAAGTGTTCACACAGCGCATAGTCGCGTCATTTCGGGTTCACATGAATCTGATAGGACGTTTACTCTTCATGCTCAGTAAGTGAAGACAAGTGTTCACACAGCGCATAGTCGCGTCATTTCGGTTCCGTTTTCACATGAATCTGATAGGACGGTCGGTCTGATCAACTACCTCAGTAAGGACAAAGTGGTCTGTCATTTCACTCTTCAACTAGCTCAGTAAGTGAAGACAAGTGTTCACACAGCGCATAGTCGCGTCATTTCGGTTCCGTTTTCACATGAATCTGATAGGAGGACGGCGCATAGTTTCGTCATTTCGGTTCCGTTTTGCAAGTGAAGACAAGTGTTCACACAGCGCATCACGGTTCGTTTCAACTAGCTTCAACTAGCTCAGTAAGTGAAGACAAGTGTTCACACAGCGCATAGTCGCGTCATTTCGGTTCCGTTTTCACATGAATCTGATAGGACGGTCTGTCTCACTCTTCAACTAGCTCAGCAAGTGAAGACAAGTGTCATGAATCTGATAGGACGGTCTGTCTCACTCTTCAACTAGCTCGCAAGTGAAGACAAGTGTTCACACAGCGCATAGTTGCGTCATTTCGTTTCCGTTTTCACATGAATCTGATAGGACGGTCTGTCTCACTCTTCAACTAGCTCAGCAAGTGAAGACAAGTGTTCACACAGCGCATAGTCGCGTCATTTCGGTTCCGTTTTCACATGAATCTGATAGGACGGTCTGTCTCACTCTTCAACTAGCTCAGCAAGTGAAGACAAGTGTTCACACAGCGCATAGTCGCGTCATTTCGGTTCCGTTTTCACATGAATCTGATAGGACGGTCTGTCTCACTCTTCAACTAGCTCAGTAAGTGAAGACAAGTGTTCACACAGCGCATAGTCGCGTCATTTCGGTTCCGTTTTCACATGAATCTGATAGGACGGTCTGTCTCACTCTTCAACTAGCTCAGTTTTCACATGAAGTAGGAGACAAGTAAGTGTTCACAGCGCATAGTCGCGTCATTTCGGGTTCCGTTTTCACATGAATCTGATCAGGACGAATCTGATAGGACGGTCTGTCTCACTCTTCAACTAGCTCAGTAAGTGAAGACAAGTGTTCACACAGCGCATAGTCGCGTCATTTCGGTTCCGTTTTCACATGAATCTGATAGGACGGTCTGTCTCACTCTTCAACTAGCTCAGTAAGTGAAGACAAGTGTTCACACAGCGCACAGTCGCGTCATTTCGGTTCCGTTTTCACATGAATCTGATAGGACGGTCTGTCTCACTCTTCAACTAGCTCAGTAAGTGAAGACAAGTGTTCACACAGCGCATAGTCGCGTCATTTCGGTTCCGTTTTCACATGAATCTGATAGGACGGTCTGTCTCACTCTTCAACTAGCTCAGTAAGTGAAGACAAGTGTTCACACAGCGCATAGTCGCGTCATTTCGGTTCCGTTTTCACATGAATCTGATAGGACGGTCTGTCTCACTCTTCAACTAGCTCAGTAAGTGAAGACAAGTGTTCACACAGCGCATAGTCGCGTCATTTCGGTTCCGTTTTCACATGAATCTGATAGGACGGTCTGTCTCACTCTTCAACTAGCTCAGCAAGTGGAGACAAGTGTTCACACAGCGCATAGTTGCGTCATTTCGGAACCGTAACCTCTAGTCTCCACTGTAAAGAGTTGACAAAATTTCATCAAAATCCGACATTCAGTGCGGTAAAAATCCTTATCCTTGAAACTAAAACAGTTTTACTTTTTCTGGTATATACCAGTAACGACATTGGAGTGATACAGTTAAATCCCTAGTTTTAGTAGGCATTGATCGTGGCTACTGTACAGATAGGTGTACTAAGCTAAATTAAATTTTATTGTGAAACAAATCGTATCTCTATACCTTACTGATTGGTTCTCCGAAAAAGGTTTAATCAAAGTAGTAAAATCTGTTGTTTTTTTAAACAGTTATTACAATATAGATTTTATCACTTCAGTTATTAATTTTTGTTAAAAGAACAACACTATTTATATAAATACAAAAAAAATGTTTTGCGTTTACTCATGCGTTACAGTTCTTTAAAATAAATCTTATGTGTATTTGGAAAGACAACCAGCTGCCTAAAAGTAACGGTTTATATAGCTTTTAGAAGTTAATTTTCACTCAAGCATTATTTAAATTTTGTTCACTTTACGCTCGTAAAAGAAATTAAGCTTCCATATTCGGCTCCTAGGAGCAGCACTTACCTGACTCTAAAGTTGGCTCTGCAGATTGAAATTATTCTAAATTTACGTTTTCACCATCAAAATGCAGCCAATGTAACGATTGATTGACTAGGTTGGTAAAACGTGCCTATTGTAGAAAAACTTTAAATAAAAAAATTATTTGAATTCTTAAATAACGATTATTGAAAACCAAATCTACGTATTTCAGTACTTTAAAATTCGATACAAGATAATTGAAATATTTATCAGACAGTTCATACATTCAAAAAAATCTCCAAATTATTAAATTATTTAAAATGTTACAAGTGAAGCACCAAATGCTCCAAAACAAAAAGGTTTTGTTGCTGTTCCCACACTCAAATACAAGAAACGGAAAATTATTTAATTTTCTTTGTTTTGCTTCACCAGATTTAAAGAAATTATGTCACTTTTGTTTTTAACGTTGTGTTTTTAAAAGATAATGATCACTTTTTTAAAAAAATAGATTGCCTGTAAAAGTATTTTTTTAACTAGTCTATGATTTGTTCGGGTAAACAACTAAACAAACAATTTCCCACCAAACGACTTATATATTTCTGATTTTTACATTATCATACAAGTGGCATATTTAAAAGAATATTATGGAACCAGTTATTTAAATTCTAAAATATTTTATTCTATTGTTGTGTTGACAAACATTTTAAATAAATTTTAATTAATGTTTGGAAAAAAGTCTTACACATACGTCGTTCGGGCTTTATAAAACGTACATTTATACCAAATTTCAAAACAGTCGGTCAATGCGTTTGGCCAACAAATTTAAAATAAATTCCGAACAGTCAAATAGAAACAGAGACCTCGATCAATTATGTTATTATTGATCTACACTCCTTAAACTAAAGAAATAATAACACAATTCAATAAAAGGTTATTTAAAATTACATCTTCTAATTATCTAAGTTTATAACAATAAAACGTCAGGTGTTACTGTTTTGGCACAGAATCAGCCAAATACCCTTTGTAGTGAATCCGTTTGTAATGTAGCACTAATGTTTTAGTATTAGAGTAAAACAGCATGTTTGATAACAGTGTTTCTTTGATAACATCAGATTACTTTAAAACAAACATTGTAAGATTTGTAACCAAAAACATTGTTTTTCAGAATATTTTGTAAACCTCATTGACTTTATGTTATTTTAACATAGAAATTTTAGATGTCAGCTATTTTGAAAATAGGTTAACTATTTTTCAATGTTTTTTCTTAATAAAGTAAACATATCTATAATATTTCATTTGTATAGTGTAAACGATTATTGAGTAATATTTTTCTCCTGAAAAACACGTATAAAGAGACAAACGAAAAACTTAGCCTTTAACAACATTTGAAAGACATACTTTCATATGAACGTTTTTTTTTTTAGGGGGGGGAGAGAGAGAGAGAGAGAGAGTATATATATATATATATATATATATATATATATATATATATATAGAGAGAGAGAGAGAGAGAGAGAGAGAGAGAGAGAGAGAGATGGCAGCCATCCAAGTAAAAACGACTTTATTTAATAAGAAAATAAGAAGTAAAACTTCTTATCCTGAAATGTTTTTTACAGTGATACTTTTTAAAAAACCGATGTTATAGCAGGACTGTGTTTTAGAAGAAAGTACCTTGAGACCAATTAAAAAGCTTTTATCTTAATAGTGGCTTAATTTAGATAAGTTTCTTGTCCTAATTTCCCAAATTTCAAGGCGTTTTTTTTATTTAACAGTAGGTAAGTGTTGTTCAACATCAGGTAAGTGTTGTTGGTTATGAATATTTTATACATTATAGCGTTATGTGTTCATGTTGTGTGAAAATTTGTTTAAAAAATATTAATATTTCATTTTATTCATAATACTAACTTTTAAGTTTAAGTAAAGTCGGCCTAGCATTTCTTTATATGGCAACAACCACAAGTGGTAATCAAAAAAATATTTTGAATACATAAAAATGGAAATAGGCACCATACGAATATTTTCTAGTTAAAAATATTCTAACCTCCAAACTTTTTGGTAGTTTCAAAGATATTTAAAATAGAAAACAATATTAATTATGCAGATAACGCTGTTTATAACAGAAAAATGAGTCTTATCAAAATTATTAATTAATTTAAAAAAATATTCTGAATGGAAAATATTCTAAATTGAAATGGTTTAATATATTTTGTTGGAAACAATCTTGTCCAAGCTATTACCAATATCAATTTTTGTACAGTTTTTGTTTGAAAGTTACACACAAGGCACGTAAGTAGTCGGTCAGAATTAATAAATCTCAAGTACTTATTTTATAATTGTTTCTTAACGAAAGAGAAAGTCTTAATGTTCACTAAACTTATGAATATTAAGGTAGATCGAGCAACCAGCAAGAGTCTAAAAACAAACTTACAGCGGTCAAATCAGATAAGTGAGAAAATAACGCTAACATAAATATAGTAAAATTTGCTAAACACTTTATAAATAAAAATAATTTTATTTTGTCTGTTAAGTTCGTAATTTAACATTCCAGGGTGGTATCCTTGCCACCACCTGGTCAGGGTGACATTTTCTCGACCAGAGAGATTAGATTAATGTTTTTAGGCTATGGTATTCGGTGACCCCTGGCATTGAGATTGAAGGACCTATTGTGCAACTAAGCTTCTTGGATTCTAGTTCATTAGACTGGTACCCTCAATGAGTTTTAGTAGTCCACTGAGTAGCTCATTCTGCTGGAATGACAGGTAAACTGAGTTACACAACTAGTACCGTTTACTAACACCCAAAAACATCCACGCTAAATTCCTGAACTTCTCTCCCGGCTTTGAAACAGCCTACGCCTGCGAACCTAGATCACTACTCTCTCGTCAACTAATACTCGCTTCTGATTGGTCCGTAGTGCTCGCGTATATCGGAGATAATGTACGATAGATTATCACTTTTCTGTCCAGGCATTACTGCCGGCGCACTCCCTTACATCTCCCGTACACAGTAGCTTCAACCTGATTTGTGTGTTCTTTGTCTCGTTTTAGCAATAGAGAAATTATGGTTCCCGCCATAATTTCGGGTATATTTTTTTTTTGGCTAAAAACCGTTAAGGTTATCATCGCCGTCTGCTAAATGAAGGTATAAAAAAAAGGAATTAACAAAATTTACTTATATATATAAATAAAACTACAACAAACAATACAAATTGTTTAACCCCACTCCGAACCGGAAGAGTGCCTCACCAGTCCGCGGGACCTGATAAACGTCCGGATTTCCAACATTACTCCCGAAGACTACAACGGAGGATCTTAATATTCCTAGCTCACTTTAAATACGTCCCTGATCTCCAGTCTTGAAGTACGGTTTCCGTCAGCCTTGTAAGGGTTGTTTTTATTAAACTTAAGTTACGATCCCTAGGAGGTCTTCTGCTTCTATTATTCATCGATACTTAAAGTGTTATTGATATTAACGAAAATTGATAAAAACAATAATTTTTGGCATATCTTAGTGCGGTCCTGTGAGGACCAAACTAACCACACATAAACGTCAAAGAGTTTGTTCATTTCTGATGACTATTCATGTGTTACAGCAATTTTATAGGTTAGGTATTATTTCAATTTTGTTCTGTTTATGTTGATAAATAAAGTCAAGCTTCCAAATTAATCTCCTAGTGGCAGCACTTACCTGACTGTAATAGGTGGCGCTGTATTCTTACGAATTCAGATGCAGCGTAAGCGCCGTTTAATGTTTACTTAATTTGCTTGACAGGTTTTAAGAAAATGGCAGAACTGGAATACGAGGATTTGACTGATCCGATTTCACTAAAAATCATAAAAAACTGCACCGGAATGATGTCTCCAGCAGAAATTATGATGAAAAAAAGTGGGCTTGTCACTACTAAACGTTACACAATGTATTCTGAAAAAATCAGAGACTTTGAAGTGCGAGAAGATGATGTTTGGCTTATCAGTTTTCCAAAATGTGGTGAGTGTATATAAGATTTGTAAAGAGTTATAATAATCTTTGTAAAATACATATTTTAAAATTTTGTTTTTATAAATTATTTACAAAAATAAACAGTTTTTAAAAATATCATATTAATTATTATTGTAGCTAATAACTGTATTTTTTTAAATGTTTCGTGCATTTAATTGATATCCCAAAAAATATAAGCATATTGTAAAGGAGAAAGTAGAATAATGATTGATTTTGATTAAAAAAGGTAGACCTATATAATGCAATGAAATATGACTACGTTATACTTTAACGGTCTACTAAATACACATTAATAAAAACAGATAACTTAATAACATCTTAAAGAGTAAATATGTTACTTTATGTCCTTTATATAAAATATGTGTAGGAGCTACATGGACGCAGGAAATGGTATGGCTGCTGATGAACAACTTCGACTACGAAGGTGCTAAAGTGGATCTGTCTCAACGATTTCCCTTTATGGAGTAAGTATGTTGTTGATCATGAATTAATGCATGAATGAGATTATAGGATTACTATTGCATTGTAACCTTTATATGTTATTGTTTCCCCTTTCTATATTCCTGATATGCTCAGTTATTTTGCCTTCTCCAGTTCTAGCTTCTTCATAAAGTCTAGAATTTGAAAGGGATTCAAGGCGGATAATTCCCCCTACTTCTAACTAGTGACTTCCCTGTTCCTTATTGAAGTGCTTGCAGATGATTACTCTTCTAATTCCCTTTTAATTTTTCTATCTACATATATTACGGAGGTTCTGATCCATTTGGTCAATCGTTTTATTGTGCTGAGTGATCTAGCTCTATCTATTTTATATTCCTACTTATGGGAATACCCACAAGTAGCTAGCGAAATGAGGTCTGCCCATACAGGGGTAAGACTAAGGTATCCCAGGGTTACGTTCCATACACCATTAGGTCTGTGTCTTCACTCCATGAACAAGAGTTGCTAACACTTTAGAGTTAGCCAGGTTATGTAAAGTAGTGAATATGTGCATGTGTACGTGCGTGTGCGTGTGTGTGTCTGTGTAGATGAGTAAGATTAGTATGAGATATAAGTAACGTGATGTTGATCATAACCAGTATTCTTTAAAATACCTAAAGAAAATTGTAAAATAAATAATGTTTACTTGTGTTCCAGATTTAAAATTTTAACTGGAGACTATATGCCTGAATCTCCTGAATCAGTTTCATTCATACAAAGTTTACCTTCTCCACGTTTTATCAAATCACATCTGCCAGTTGAGCATCTTCCCAAACAACTCTGGATAAAAAAACCGAAGGTGATCTTGAAAACAAAAGTTATGTAATGTATTTGTGTGTAGCTCTATGTTTGATGATATTATAATGACTTATTAGAAAAAAACAAATCGTTGACTGTATAGCCTACAGGCAATGAAATACACAACGTTTTGTTAGAGGCATTGCACTAGATCCATGGGATTTGCTTTGTATTTAACGTTTCAACTTCATCAGTTAAGCCATTTTTAGAAAATGAGTTGTTGGTCCGATTTGATTAAAACTTGATACACAAATGTTTTGGTAATTGCTTGGAAAAGTTCGTTACTCGGTAAAATCCGTCTAAACGTTTCAAAATGGTGGTCATTGAAAATCCTAAAAAAGGTACAACTTTGTCACACGATTTGAAAAACGTAATTTACAAATTATATCGACATTGTGTGTGTGTGCGTGTGTGTGAGAGAGAGAGAGAGAGAGAGAGAGACATTGAAAACCGGTGTACATATGTTCATCTGATCGACACAATTGATTTTAGAAGAAACATTTTCGCCAAAATCGTATCTAGCATCTTCGAGGATATTCTCGCTTCAAGTCTGAAGTCAAACTGAAGGAAACTTTCACCTGCACAGCTTCTTATATAAACTCCGACTGACACAAGTAAAACGTTGCCTGACTAGCTAGCATAGATTGACCAACAATTAACGTCCGTTAGCTTGCCTGAAAAACTCCAAAAATAAATAGACACACCTACACAACTCCTTCATTTTACCCCAAAATTTACACTTAAACACCACACTTAACACTTAAACCTAATTCGTGTACTATCACTTATAATACTGTACTGTATAACAGATAAACGCAACACAAACATTCGGCACTTAAATCTAACACTTACACTTAACACTAAACTAAACAATACCCATAATGATATACATAACACACTTAACACTTACACTTAAAAACACTAAACACTTACACATAACACCTACACTTAACACTTACACTAGCACTTACCACGATTAGCCTAAGTTCCAACAAACTTAAGGGAAGTCTTCCAAACAGCAGGAAAATTACGGGAGTCATCCCTCCTGGTTAGTTCATCCTGTTTCTTTATTTCAATGGCTTGTCTAACAATCCTGGTCTTGTAATTTTCCACAGTTGCTATCTGTCACAAAATCTATGGTTTGGCCGGTTTCTCTCTGATGCTGTAGGTACTTTGTTGCCAGTGTTCCCCCAATCTGACTAAGATTAGTTCGTCCTATATAACTCTTAAAACAATGAAACGTATGAACTCATGAAACGCTGTAAACGCCGCAGTTCCTCAACCTGATTTCATCCTAGGGCTGCCAAGAAGCTTGTCAGCACCTTCTTATTGTGTAATGTATATATATGTATAGTTTTTTTCAAGAAAAATCCGTTATATATATATATATATATATATATATATATATATATATATATATATATATATATATATATATATATATATATATATATATATATATATATATATATATATATATATATATATATATATATATATATATATATACATATATATAATCCTATATATATATATAGGATCCTTATTGAAAAACAACATAACTTTATATCGATTAAAGCACACCAGGCTAGGTTAAATTTAAAGAAAAACAGTAATCGTTTTAGCATCCTAGACACTAGTCAATACAAGTGTGAAGTGGCAAAAAAATGTTTGATAACCTCTCCTTTGATATTTTTTTCTAAATTGTTTCATTTTTATTGTTTTTGGCTTTTTTAAAAACTAAGAAAATATAATGTACTTTTTTCGCAATCTACTTCATCAAATTAAAAAAAAATATTAATTATACTTGTAAATTTAGCAATTACATATGACATTAGGTGTTCTTATTTTGGTGCATAATCAGCTGTTAATAATAAACTAACAAATTCATTAGGGATACCTTTGTATTGGTGAGTGTGCACTAATGTCTCAGTTATTTACATCCCAGTTATTTTTTTGGAATATTTTGTAAACACCTTCGAGTTTATGACATTTTAATTTCAAAATTTTAAAACGGCTGACTTATTTTTCTAATAATGTTTTGGAAACGTAAACATACGCATGAACTTTCATTTGTGTAGTGCAAATGGTTATTGAATAATATATATTATTTTAAACACATACAAACAGATGTAAAACTTAGCATTTTAGGATAGAGGCCCTAAAGTCAATAGTAACGTATTTCTGTTTTGCATATACAGTCATATATATATATATGTCACTATATATATAGTGTATGACATCACTTGTTTCTGGTGATGTATACATGTTGCCTAACATATACATACAGTGTATATATGTATATAGTGTATATATGTATGACAGTGTACTGTCAGACATATACAGACACTATATATATATATATATATATATATATATATATATATATATATATATATATATATATATAGTGTTAAATGTAAGTGTTAGATTTAAGTGCCGAGTGTTTGTGTTGTGTTTATCTGTTATACAGTACAGTATTGTAAGTATTGTAAGTGATAGTACACGAATTAGGTTTAAGTGTTAAGTGTGGTGTTTAAGTGTAAATTTTGGGGTAAAATGAAGGAGTTGTGTAGGTGTGTCTATTTATTTTTGGAGTTTTTCAGGCAAGCTAACGGACGTTAATTGTTGGTCGATCTATGTTAGCTAGTCAGGCAACTTTTTACTTGTGTCAGTCGGAGTTTATATAAAAAGCTGTGCAGGTATATATATATATATATATATATATATATATATATATATATATATATATATATATATACACTATATATATGTATATATATTGTGTGTGTGTGTGTGTGTGTGTGTGTGTTTTACATGTTCACGTTAACAATTTTAATCTGATTTGATTCAAACTAGGCACAATAATTAGTTTTTTTGAAAACTTAAATACGTTTGTGAATCAACAAAATTTGTTGAACAGTTGCAAAATGGCGGCAATTTAATTTTTTTAATTTATATTTTTTCTTAAATTTTCACCGTCGTAATCAGAGATAAAATCTGCAGAGAAACATTCTGAGTTTACAAAATCCGTCCGCGTTAAGGTATTTAATTTGACAGCGGTCAGGGTTTATTTAAATGTAATTTTAAAGTTTAAAATAATGATTTAGGAAGATTTTATTGCTGATTATAATGGTGTAATCCAAAAATCAAATAATAGTTAAGAAAAAAGGAAGTACTGTTTTAATTCGCTTCTATCACAGTAGTGAGGCAGCTGCGAGCCGTAATTATTGAATTTTTGTTGTAACAAAAGCTGACAGAAAAGTTCGCTTCCGACACAAAACACCTTGGTTACATTCTCATTATATTTTGTTGTTGTTGTTATTTTAAGGCGAAAAGCAAATTGAGGATATTATCGCCTCCCTAAATGTAAGTGTGAGTGTAACGTGTTAAAGTCGTAAGTGTGTGTTAGACTCGGGTACCGCAAGGGACGTATAAATCCTCTCAATAGGTGCAGCTATCTGCACTCCTACGGAGCATTTTTATTATTAAAGAATTATAAAGAAAATATCAATTTGGCCTGAATATATGCGTTTGATGGTCTCCTGGGTCTAACATTTATTTATGCTTGTACTGAATTATTAAGATGGAATCTGACATAGACTACAGGTGTATATTTTAAAATATTTTTTTCAAAATTTTTAGCTTATAACGTCAAAATTCCTAAAAATGTTAACAATAATTTGATTTATTCTAAACTAGCTGTTACCCGTTGCGGCTTTGCCTGCAATTATAATGTAGGCAATAAAATTTATAGTCGATTTTCAAAATCAGAATAGGTCATTACATTTTAATATATTTCTATTTACAATATTATACGATTTATGGTTTTCGGCCAAGAAATATACATTTTTGCTACTCGATACTCTAAAACAGGGTCCTGTCATATTTTAATAAAATACAGTATTATTAAAAAGTCACTATTATACAATTAAACTGGAATAGTATTGTGTTTATATAAGGTACCTAACCGTGTTCATATCAAATTTAATCTCAATTGGTCCAGTAGTTAAAGTGTGATTGAATAACAAACAAATAAACAAAAACAAACTTTCAGAAATATAATATGATCACCTGTTACCCGTCACGGCTCTTCCCGCAATCGTAATATACATTAAAGATCAAGCATCACAGTGTTAGGACCAACAACCGTGTCAGTTAGGTTATGGTGAATTTCTTTTTTAAAATAAAGGTTTTCTTAACGCACCACCGTGTTACTTAAGTCATGGAGTACTCTTTAAAAAAAAATAAGGTTTTTTTCCTGCATCACCGTATTAGGCCTAACAACCATGTCAGTTAGGTTTTGGAGTACTCTTTTTTAAAAAAATAAATAAAGGTTTTTTTAATGCATCACCGCGTTAGGCCTAACAACCATGTTAGTTAACTTGTGGAGTATTCTTTTTAAAAAAATATAAAGATTTTCACGCATCACCATGTTAGGCCTAACAACCGTGTCAGTTAAGATTTGGAGTACTCTTTAAAAAAAAATAACGGTTTTTTTCACACATCGCCATGATAGGCCCAACAACCATGTCAGTTAGGCTATGTGGTATTCTTTAAAAAAATATAAAGATTTTTTCACGCATCACTGTGTTAGGCCTAACAACCGTGTTAGTTAAGTTATGGAGTACTCTTTACAAAAAATATAAAGGTTTTTTTCATGCATCACCGTATTAGGCCCAAAAACCGTGTCAGGTTATAAGTACTCTTTAAAAAAATAATAATAAAGGTTTTTTTAATGGATCTCCGTGTTAGGCCTAACAACCATGTTAGTTAGCTTGGAGTATTCTTTAAAAAAAATATAAAGTATTTTTCTCGCATCACCATGTTAGACCTAACAACCGTGTCAGTTAAGGTTTCAGTACTCTAAAAAAAAATAAAGGTTTTTTCACATATTATCGTGATAGGCCCAACAACCGTGTCAGTTAGGATATGTATTATTCTTTAAAAAAATATAAAGGTTTTTCATGCACCACCGTGTTAGGCCTAACAACCTTGTCCATTAGGTTATGTAGTATTCTTTAAAAAATAAGGGTTTTTTTACACATCACCGTGATAGGCCTAACAATCGTGTCAGTTAGAATATGTAGTATTCTTTAAAAAAATATAAAGGTTTTTCACGCATTAACGTGTTAGGCCTAACAACCGTGTCAATTAAGTTATGTAGTATTCCTTAAAAAAAATAAAGGTTTTTTCACGCATCACCATGTTAGGCCTAACAACCGTGTCAGTTTGGTTATGCAGTATTCTTTTAAAAAAATGGGTTAATTATCACCCAAAACCCGTGTTAGACGTATTTTTATTGTTTTACTGGTTACAACACGTTACTGATTTTCGCCGGGTAGCAATTTTGAGGTTATGTTGGTCACTTTTATTTTTGATTTTTATCGTACTTCTCGTGCTTTCATATTTTGGATTCTTGCTTTTGAGCACATAATAAAGCATTTTAGTAACAAAAATATCGAAAAATCCACGATACGCTACACTGTATATTTACCATTTTTTCATATAATGTAATTACACTAATATATATACTACCTTACAATTGGAACTCTGTGTAGGGATTTTTTTACATTTAATATTGAAAATTCAACACAAAGTAAGAAATCAAAGTCAGTTTTGAAAAAAATTCAACTAAAATATTGAAAATGTTACATTAAAAGCAATAATTTTGCAATAAATAAAACACAGATTAAGATTCTTAAAATAGGATTGAAACTATGTTCATCTCAGGTACCTAAATCACAGGTCCAGTAAATAACTACAATTAACACACCCACAAAACTAAAAACTGATAATTATTTTTGGCTGGGTAAGTAGTATAATGACGTTTTGTAAAACGGGAATAAGCCTATATGTATCTCTGATACTTAAACCATGTTCGTACCAAATTTCATCTTAATTGGTCCAGTGGTTAAAGCGTGATTGAATAACAAACAAACAAACACACAAAGTTTCAGAAATATAATGTGATTAAGATTAAGATAAGATAAGATTAAGATTAGTTTGCACAATTTTTATTAAAATGTGACATTAAAGAAAATTTTAATTTGGTTTTCAGATAATATACGTTACACGCAACCCAAAGGATGCAGCGATTTCCTACTTCCATCACTTTACGCTTTTAAATAATTACAAAGGCCCTTTGGACGAGTTCATTGATGCTTTCCTAGCAGACAGAGGTGAACCTTAGCATTGAATATAAACATTTACAATTGTGAACATATTTATTTTCAGATTTCTATCATTTGTGTTACCAAAAAGAAGCTTTGAAAATATTGTTTTTCAAATTAAAAAGAACATAATATTAAAATCGTCTCGAGATAATCGTTAACTAAAACTATTTAATAAATTTCAAGAAAATACTTCATTTAGTTTCGACAGGCGGACATTAAAGTAGTACCTGAAAACATAGAAAGGTCAATCTCCAAAAATCTCTTCCATTAGATTCTCTTTATAGAATGATTTGTGTTTTAATAAAGTAAATTTTTTAAAATATAAATTCTCACTACAAACAAATACTGTACTTAACGATATATCATAGTATGTTCTCTTTTGTTCAGTTATTTCAAGTCCCTATTGGCTAAACGTACTGGGATTCTGGGAAAAGAGGCATGAAGCAAATATTTTGTTTAACACCTTCGAAGAAATGAAAAAGGTAATTATGATTGTTATATAACATTAGTGCAAATAAGTAAATATTAAAGCTACATAAAACTAAAATAGTGAAAACACGAACGAAACGTCGTGTATTAGGAAAACAAGCAGTTTCCTCGGTTTTTATATCGAGTTCTAGGATTTATCAATGTTTTACTGTTACAACTTCTATTATGCATTTTTACAATGTTCCAAGTACAACAACAATATATATATATATATATATATATATATATATATATATATATATATACTTGGTGAGAACTCAAGAGTGAATACTATTATATGATCTAGACCCTCCTCAAAAATTGTATTCCCAATTATACTTCAAAAGTTAAGAAATCTATGCAAAAACCGCCTACTCACCCCAGGCTGCCTTTATGCTGTTCCTCGATACCGCCTGGCTGAAACTTATCCCCGGAACACCAGTTGCCACTCGACGCTAACCCGGTCCCCTCCGACTGCTAAACGGACCCTCCTGGGTCCCTAAACTGTTCTTGACCTACTTTCCCCCCAAGTTGTTATTCAAACGGCTGTCCTGAATGCCTAATTGTTTATAACAACAGGCACTGTGTCAACAATTTCATGTTTTTTGTGAGCCTTTTGTGTATGTATATATATATATATATATATATATATATATATATATATATATATATATATATATACTATTTACGGAGCCACCTCGGTGGCCTAGTGGATAGCGTACTAGGCTTTCACCTCGAGGACCCGGGTTCGATTCCCGGCGAGGGCTTGGCATTTTCATACGCTATAAATCATCCCATCGTCTGCATTAGCCCAAGTGTGCACAATAATCGGAGGTTAAGCACCAAAAAAAAAAAAAAAAAATATATATATATATATATACTGTTTACGGTGCACTGACAGGCAGGGAAAGATAAGAGTAACCCATGTGTTTACTAAATCAAAGTTCCTCCAAGCTCGAGATTAATGGAGCTTATCTCTTAGCTACAATTTAAACAAGTCTAGTACAGTTATTTCTACTAAAGTTAAAATATACTCATTACATAATTTGTGTGACTGAACAGTGGCAACCGCCTGGATTAAAACTTACTTTTTTAAGAAACGTACTTAGTGACTAACAAGTTAAAGTGGGACAGGTTCAGAACCATGGTCCCCGTAAAGTCAGACAAGATTCCTGCTTACTGCGCCTTAGCTGTCATCAGTTTCCCATCCATCAGGTCCAGAATGGTTGACATTACCAATTGAAAAATGGCCCTATACAAAGACCACAATTAGCAATATCAGTCCTCTGCCTGAAGTAAAACCTAATCAAGATAACGTCTTTATTGGACAAAACTCAATTATATGTTTACCCATTACTCAAATGGGACAAAGCTTCAATCAGTCGTAGCTTATATTTTGCTTTTCACTTGAAGAACTTAAAATTTAACTGATTTTATACGTCGGCTAATTCAAATAATCTCCAGAAAGAAAAAGTGTGCAAGCGTCTGACTCTTTTAATTGACAACTTTGAGTTGATTTGGGTGGGTGGAAGACTGCACCAAGAAGCCAAACATCCCATCTAATTGCCAAAAGCTCATTCTGTTATGACATTGATAAGTTACCATTACCAAATTCAGAATCTTCATGATGGATCTCAACTACTTCAATCAGTTTTAACTCAGCAGATTTGGAAGTTTAAGGCGTAGGAGTGTCACAGTTGACAGAATATCTTTATGAGGTGTTGGAGGAAGTGTAGACTTAATGTATCCTGTTATATGAACACGTATATCATAAACCTCTTCCTGAAATTTATCAACCGTTTCAGGTATATACTCTGAGTCATCCTCAAATTGGGACGTTAATTGAACGAGTAAGGGTTCAAATTTTCCATATTTATTTCTTGAAAATCTAAATGAGCAACTTATCTTTCTTGACATCTTTTCAATCGCTTAGCATCTTTGATTATCGACAGCTGAGTGGACTATACCTTTACATTCGTCACGGAATTTTTGTAGTATATTTAATTAATTCACTTTTAGTTGTAAATTATTAAACTTCTTTTTTTAAATTCTGAACACTATAATACAATTATAATCATTAATAGCTTGAAAAATAGTTTGTGTTTATTTATAATTGATAATTATAACAATTGGTTATGATAAAACAATTAAATAGTTTTTAAAATCATTTTCCAATATATATATATATATATATATATATATATATATATATATATAAAGATTTACGAAGTTCACATTTTTTACGTACTTATTTTGAATTCATAGTTAAGACACAGTTTTAATAGTGGAACATTTACGATAAATATTCCTATGTTATTATGATAAGTCAAGCCTAACAAATAAATACATGGCATGTTATTGTACAAATAAAGAGCAGGCAACTGCAGCTGATAAGGTCGCTTGTTTGAGTTCTACTGTTGGCCTAAAACATCGGCTGGTGGAAGCCTGTTTTACAAAAATGTTAATCGACTTCGTTGAACACTAACGTTTGCTGTTTATTAACAAAAAGTCACTTGTATGCCAGCATTAATATTCAATAAATAAGTCAACACAAATCCAAAGTTTAATTTTAACATAATTGAACAAATAAATTTTTGGCTCTTTTAATTAAAATTTTTATAATTAAACATCCAGCCGGTGATAACAAAAAATGTTTTTAATTAGTGTTTCGAAAAACAAAACGAATTATTTGACACTTTAATCACAGTACCTTTTTACACATATGTTGATTGATGACTGCTGATGTCGGTCGAGTCCAGGCTGATGACGTAGGACGATGTAGCTCTTGAGATGTTTATAACATATTAATTAATTAATTAACACAGTTTAAACACAAAACGGTTTATTGGTTTTGAATTTTATTCCGAGTGAGAATGTGGGCTAACTGTAACACACGTGCGGTTATAACTCACAACTCACAACCTAGACTGGTATAAACTTAGTGCGAATAGGTTTAGGTAGAGGGGGCTGCCTATCAGCTAATCAATTTCTAAATCTAATGTACATTATGAATAAAACAAAAATGATTTCCCTTTCGAGATTACTGATAAATATTCTTAATTAATACACAGAGAGCTCCAAGACAGCGCTTGTAAATTTGCCGCCAATTTAACCGGTAACCGTAATATTTACTGGAGCAATTTTATTTGAAATTTTATGCTATTTCTCAATGAAATGGTCAAAAGTGTAATAGGTTTTGCCGTTCAGCCAGTATTACAAGAAATAAATACCAACTATACTCTCAAAGTTGAATCAGAGCCCGCCATCTTGAAACGGAATTGAATGGAAAACAATCTTACACATACATCTTTCTGGTTTATATAAGGTAAATTTGTATTATTTTAAAACGATCGATCAATGCGCTTGATTAATGTAATGTACAGTCGTTAAATCAGAGGACGCTATCTTAAAACAGAAATAAAAATACACATACGTTATTTGGCCTTTATACAATTTAACCTTCTTTTTTCAAATTTTTAAAACAATCATCGGTCATTGAATTTGGCTAAAACTACATACACGCATTATTGTAAATCAGATACCACCACCATCGTGAAACAGAAGTAAATGGGGGAAAGTTTTGCACATACTTCATTTGAGTTGCATACAACGTATTGCTGTCAAATTTCAAAACAATCGGTCAATGCGTTTCGCTAAAACCTGGGTACACTCGTTAATGTAAATCAGAGGCCGCCATCTTGAAACAGAATTGAATGGAAAAAATACATTCAATGTGTACATACTTCATTTGGATTTTGTAAAAGGTACCTCAGAACCAAGTTTACAAACCATCGGTCCATGTGTTTGGCTAAAACTGCGTATACTCTTCATTGTAAATGAGAGGCTGCCATCTTGAAACGGACATAAATGGGGAATATCCTGCAAATACGTTTGGGTTTTATACAAGGTACATACGTACCAAATTTAAAAACAATCGTCACTGCGATTGACCAAAACTGCGTAACAAACACAAACCAAAATGCCGAACGGTCGAGTTGAAACAGAGATCTCGCTTCAGTCGGTCAGTAATTTCTCTTGTAAACCTCTATACAGTATTTGGCCTAGGGTTTGGGTGCTACAAAGGTAATTTGCGCTACATTTTATAGTCATCCTCCTCATCGTTTAAGAGTAGGAGATGTGTTACCGACAGACAGACTGGCAGGCACGAGCAAGACTTTATGAAAAAATGGATTAATAAATTTATAAGGGTCCTTGGTTTTGCGTACAAACCTTTCAAAAAAGAAAGCATGTGTCTGTGGGACTTTAACGTCTTCGGGTTTTCTCCTTCAGATTCTGATGTTTTATTGTTTAAACATTAACTAGTTTTTTTTTAAATCAGTATGATACTTTTTTAAATCAGTGTGATTTATACTTGAAATTATCGATTAACCGATATTATCGGGACAGATAACAGTATTAACCTGACCTGACGATTAATTATAAACTTACGGTTAAAGGGTCAATTGCGACCACACACACACACACACACACACACACTCTCTCTCTCTCTCTCTCTCTCTCTCTCACTCTCACTTTCTGTGTGTGTGTGTGTGTGTGTGTGTGTGTGTGTGTGTGTGTGTGTGTGCGTGTGTGTGCGCTTAGGCCTATGCTCAACGGTTTCAAAATGGCTGTATTTCAAATCTTAAAGACATAACTTTTTATCTAAAAATATTTGTTTTAAAATCTGATTTCACTGTCGTTATCAGATTTCAAAATCTGCAAAATCTGTTTTTGAAATTTAAAATCCTATTGAAAGTTCTAATTTATGCAGATTTTAAAGTTGGTTATTAGATTTTTAAAAAGGAAAAGAAAAAACATATTGTAATATTGTTATTTTTTTTTGGAAGTTCGCTTCCATAACCTCAATGCAGCTGCACGCGGAAAATATTTAAAATTTTATCTTAACAATAAAGTTTGAATTAATTATATGATCTGTATATCTTAATAAAGTTTGAAAGTTTATAAATTTATTCATTGTTTTACTTGCAGAAAGTGAGTAGACCTAATGAATACACAAAAATAGCTTAGATTAAATTTATAAAATTATGGTTTACATTTCAGGACCTTAGATCTGTTGTAAGACGTACAGCTTCATTTTTGGGCGTAAGTGTCAATGAAGAACAAGAAAATGTACTTTTAGAGCACTTAAGTTTTGAAAGCATGAAAAACAATAAATCAGTTAATCGCGAAACAAGGTTTTGTAACACCAGCGTCAACACAAAGTTCATGAGAAGTGGGAAAACTGAACAATGGAAACACATACTGACACCAGAACAAATTAAAAGATTTGAAAGTTGGAGCAAACAGTGGTTGCAAGGAACTGATTGTGATTTGTTTAGTTAGGAAAGTGTTGTATATTCTGTTTGAATAAAGTTATACATATTCTGTGACTTGTACATTTATACTTATATTGTTTAAAACTTGTGAAATAAAAATAGTAACTTCAAGAAAACACTGTAAACATAATTAATTAATAAATGCATATTTTTAATTTCATTGTTTAATTGTTTTTATGAGTGTACCGGCTAACTCAGTTTATTTTAATATTATTCTCAGAAATAAAAAAAAGTTGACAATAATGAAAGAGTTTTCATTCCGGGGAGGGGAAATCTAGTGGTTTATGTTCTATAACTGGTGAAAACATATGGCCCTTCTAGGAAAACTTGCAGATACAGACTTGCAGAGCGTTCTTTTCAGAATCTGATTAGGCCAGGATCTACTGAAGAAACTACAAAACTCAGGTAAAACCTCTAGCTATCGCTTCCTACTTACCGCATCGCTATCACTTGTTGGTTTCTCCTTAATTTATTTCTTATCTTGACTCAGGTACGCAATTTTACCTGTTCTTGGATCATTTCCGGTATCAAAAGCGGTATCCGGCTCGGTTTTTTGCGTCTTACTTCTGGTAAAGAGTCGTGAGTAATACATGTGTTCCCCTTCGAGGGAAGACTGAAAATTAAGAATGGTTGATACTCACAGCTGTCTTTAGGGACACCTGAAAGATTTTCTTGCAGTTCTCACTTCACTGGAAACATAATATATATTATGTTTATTATGTTTTTTTTAAGATGTGTGGGAACTGTCTGCAAGGCAACGCTGAACTAAGTTCAACAAGACGCAATATCAGGATGCCTTTCTTAGCGGATGATTTCGAGGTAATGTGATTGTCCTGAGATCGACCTGCGATATGACACCGGATCTCGTAGAGATGACCGAAATGGAACGGTGAATTCCAATTGTAGATATCAAAGAAATCCTTCGACAAATGCTATTGATTTGAAAGAATCCTTCAAGAGACGCTGGATGATTAGTAAATTCAGAAAGATTATACACGATGAATATCCTTTGTATAAAAGACCATGTTGGTAAACCAGGATAGTTATTAACAAAATTTTCGGATTCTAGTCACAAGTGGCTGAGATGGTGATTTCTTGAAAGTGAATCGAACCTCGAGATATCGTGTTGATATCTCAAAGTGTCGCGGCACTAATATCATCGATCCTCCGCAATCATTATTAAACAATCATAATTATTTCTTAAAATCAGTGCTGTTTTTCAGAACACATAGCCCACATATATACATCATTTTATTTATTCGTACTTTCGTCCAAATCGATGTTTTTATAATCATGATACTTTCTACGCCTTCAAAGTAAAAAAGAAATACATGAAAAATCAGTTTCTAGTCCTTGAAAGTCAACAAATGCTAAATATTATTGTTTTTATCATTAAAAGACGTATTTAATACTAAGGTTTTTTATATTGTTAACAAGAAGAAAATAAAAATTCCGTAATCTTTATCTTGTTACAATGGTTTTTATTTTAGTCGTTTAAATAAAAAGCATAGACATTAAAATAATACTATTAATTTTTTTTCATTATCATGTTTGCATATGGCAAGTTCAAAGTCATTATTAATCATAACTTTTAAGTAATTCGTTTTCAGATCCCATGTTTTAAAAGTATATTTTGGAATTGGTTCTGCTCCTTTTTTGTAAATTCGTAAAGAAAGTCTTAATTTGCCAAAGAAGGTTTACTTAAGATGGATTCACCGAAAGAAGGGGACACGAAAGATTTGCGTAAACAGATCTAAAGAGGAGTTGGATCTAACGGCTCTAAAGAGGAGTTTTATCTGACGGATCTAAAGAGGATTTGGATCTAACCGATCTAAAGAGGAGTTGGATCTATCGGATCTAAAGAGGAGTTGGATCTAACGAATCTAAAGAGGAGTTGGATCTGACGGATCTAAAGAGGAGTTGGATCTAACGGATCTAAAGAGGATTTGGACCTAACGGATCTAAAGAGGAGTTGGATATAACGGATCTAAAAGAGAAATAAGTACTTTTATTTTAGAAGATTATGTTTGTTACGTCATTAAAAATAACATAATATTAACAAATTTGTTAATAAGTAAGGCGATCGTAAAATATTTTACTTTTAAATAAAAAGAATGTAACACAAACACTGACCTCTGTGAGGTTTGTCTTGGATTTGTGTTAAAAGCCGGATCTTTCAAAAAGATTAATATAGTTAATATTTACATACCGGTAATAGTTTAAATGCTACATTAAAATTTTTAAATAACGTAAATTATATTAGAGGTAATTTAACACTCGGTACAATAGTTTTAGAACACATTTGTGATCATTAAACAACATAAAGTTGTCTTGGTTGCTTCCTCCCTGGTTTTGTACATATGTGTGTGTGTGTGTGTGTGTGTGTGTGTGTGTGTGTGTGTGTGTGTGTGTGTGTGTCTGTGCGCGCGCACACACAAGTGATAATAACGTTAACCCAATTTCAACTGATAGCAGCTGTTCTGTGCTTCGATAATAAAGTTAGGCTACATAATTTAATTTAGTTTCAACAACAGGTCATGCTATAAGACATCTACAACACAGAAACAGGTTAGTTTTTGTTCAGTTGCTTTTACTTAAACAAAAGTAGTCTAAGTAACAACACATCATATCCTTGGTTAGGTTAGGGTAAGTTAGGGGAAAATAAGTAAAAATAAATAATGTTTTTGTTTCAGTAATTGTCCTTATTTTAAAATAATTACATTAAAATATTTCAATGAATACAAATTTATCATCAACTCTATCTAATAACATTTAAAAAAATATCAGGATTAACGTCTGAAATAATAAAATAAAATTTTTATTTCGGCAAAAGCGCAAATCATAGAGACGCTTTCTGTAAAACAAAAGATAAGATTATAGGAAGCATCCTTTATTTATGTAAACTAGCACAGCTTAAAGAGAATTTTTGTAAAATAGGAACATATTAAAAGTATATTTCTTTGCAACAAAAGCACACATTATACAGAAGATTTATTTATACTCGTAACAAAAAACACAAATTGTAGAAAAAACATTTTTTTAACAATATAAGCACATATTGTAAAGAAGATTCTTTTGTTGAAACATTCAAAAGTTATTGTATTCTGAATATTATGGTTTTCAATTTGAAACAATTGAAGTGCACTTTTTATTTACCCTATTTAAAGGCCCTTTAACAAAGTTTTTTAGAGGTCCGGATTGGGTTATATTGTACAGTCCTGGATTTATTGTAATGGTCGCTCTAATTGTTCATTTTCTAATGGATATTATCGTAATCCACGTTAACCTTCTCACTGCTGCACAATGATATTAGTTTATAAACATATCCAAAAATCCCGATCAAAAACTATAACAAAAGCAATTAATCTTAAAAAACTGGAATGGTGAAAATATAACACCTAATTTCCATATATCTTTTTTTGAATTAAGTCAAATAACTTTAGCTGACGAACGATTTTAAATTTTTCCATGATTCGAACAATAATGACAGTATGTTGACAATGCAAAAAATTGATTTAGAGATTTTGAAAGATTTATCACTTAGTCCGAAAATGAGAAATTCACATATGTTTTTCTCATTTGGACGTTTGTTTATTTTATCCATTCATCACGACATTTTTAAACTAAAAAACAACATTTTTTGTAGCCCATTTTTGGTTATCCTCCAAAATATCCAGGCAAACCATAAAAAAACCTAACATGAATTTTACTGTTCACTGATAACGGTTACTATAGTTATTTTTCAGTAACCGTTACTAAATAACAGGTAACAAAATAACGCCCATCGTTAGCTGGGCCCATCCAAATAACGCCCATCCAAAATAACGTCTGGAGAAGCTTTGATAATGGAGGCAATTCGAAACGCGGAGTGTATTACGTTAACTCGTT
Organism: Callitettix versicolor; assembly: GCA_022606455.1. Lineage (NCBI taxonomy): Eukaryota > Metazoa > Arthropoda > Insecta > Hemiptera > Cercopidae > Callitettix > Callitettix versicolor. The sequence goes on along the minus strand of CM040185.1, from coordinate 50,508,272 downwards.
ATTTAAAAATAATAAGTTTCAACAATGATAGAGTTAAAAGTAAATGAGTAGTCTGCCTACGTGGCAAAAAGTTTATAGAATTCTATAAAATTGATTTCAAAATAAATTTTTATTACATTTACAATAATGTATTTTCAGTTGGAAAACAATGGCAACACTGGATTTCGAGCAGCTAACTGACCACATTTCTATAAAAATGATTACACAATGCCAAGGAACAATGCCTGCTGCGGAAATTATTTTGAACGAAACTGGAACAACTCTTCCCAAAAGTTTTTCCAAATATCATGAGAAAATCAAAAACATGGAAGTTAGAGACGATGACGTTTGGGTTGTTAGTTTTCCGAAATGCGGTAAGTGATTTTATAGAAGTTACAAATGACTTTGTAATATTACAAAATGCTCCCGGCATGCAGCTTTTACTGCACTATAATCCTGTGTTGTAGTCTGTTGGAGAAATAGAAGAATTATGGGCGCAGCGGGCTGGCGAGCAATGAGAAATAAATTCGCTTCGTGTTGATTGTTGGCCGCATTCCTCCTGTTTCCTCCCGAACAATTTGTGCTGTTTTGTTTCGATGGCAGGCTAACATTCATAAATTAAAATTAATTAACAAATATTACATTAGCAGATATTTTTAATGTTGATCGAAAATCAGTATCTGTTATAGTCTACGGGAGAAATAGAAGTCCGGGCGATTACCAGGTCGGCAGCGGGCTGGCGAAGCACTCTTCCAGTCGGAATTGTGAAGTCCTTTGTTGGCCGGATCTCTCTTATTTCCTCCCGAGCAAGTTGTGTGTTTTGTGCTGTTGGTAGGCTGCTGTGTAGTTGTGTAGCGGGTGGTCTTCCTCGATGTTCTGCTGAACAACGATTTTGGACCTGTATTTATAATCAAAATTATGCACCACAATTTCTCAGGATTCCATTATTAAAACTAGAGAAAGAACACACCAATCAGAATGAAGCTATTGTGTACGGGAGATGCGAGGTGCACCGGCAGTAACATCTGGGCAGGAATGGGATAATCTAGCGTATATTAGACCTGAGATACGCGAGCACTGCGAACCGATCAGTAGCTAGTATTGGTTGACGGGAATGAACTAGGTTCGCAGAAGTAGGCTGTTTGGAAGCCGGGAGAGAAGTTCGGGGATTTTCGCGTGCATGTTTTGGTGTTAGTAAGCGGAACTAAGGGTGTAAGACAAGTTCCCATGTTGTTTAGGCGATGACAACCTGCATATACTAGCATTTAAAAATTTTAAATTACATCAAAAATAGAAAAAAATAAACCGCCGTCAAATTACATTTTTAATTTAAACGGATTTTGAAAGTTAAAATTATCTTATTTAGTTTTAACACCGATTACATTGAAATAAAATCTGAAATATTTTATTAAAACATTTAAAAGAAAAAATTTATACATTTTTAATGATTTGAAATTACTATCCTTTTCAAATTCATTATACACGACTTTTTTTGTTTAACTAACTTGTTCAAGTTATTAAAATCGATGTTCGTGGAAATTTTTGAATGAACCCACACACACACACACACACACACACACACACACACACACACACACACACACACACACACACACACACACACACACACACACAACAAACAAGCATTTATTTAATTAATATATATATTATATATATAATTATATTATTATATTATTTTTAATCTATATAAAAATATAGATTAATTGTTTAGTTTATGTTCTTTTTACAGATAGCTTGATCTCTAGTTGTTATATAACCTTTGTTCGTTCTTTTTTCTTTATAAAAAGGACGGACACAAAACAATTAATAAAAGTTTTTTTCCTTTATAAAATAATTATAATACATTTTGATATAATGTTGTCATTTTTGTAAGTAATGGCACGTTACTTGTGAATTTCATATTAAAAAAACATTTTTTCAACAGAATTTTTGAAATTCTTTATAGAGTTTCCCCACCACGTTTTTCAATTTATTTACTTATACTGAATACTACCGCCCCGCTTTGACAAAACTATGTCCTTCTCTATCCGTTACAAATTGGTATATAACTGCAGCTGTTTTATTCTTATTTCATCAAAGCTATAACTTATTGTCTTCATCTAAAATGCACAAACTAGTCAATTAGTACTGCAATCACCTGCTAAGGTGTGTCTTGATTGAGTACCGGCTGATGCTGAGAGATGGCGTGCGAGTGTCGTCAGAGAGAAATTTCTAGGATTGACTACCACAATCTCGTCTTTTCTAAAAAAATAAGTACTGTAACTCACAGAACAACATGGATATATATATATATATATATATATATATATATATATATATATTATTCAGTGTAGATATTGTTGAGACGGTCAGATGCGCGAAAAGTAGTGCGTCATATATGCAGCAATAAATATAACAAAATGAATTAACAATTAACTTTTCAAAATTGAAAACATCTAGTTTCTGATTTTACAGTTAGATATCCATTTCTGTGTGGTCGGTTACACTGGCAAATACACTGAATAATGCCACTTTAAAAACTGATTCAATTGTGTTACCAAACGAACACTTCATAATCTCTAATTTCTGTCACCGTTAGAACTTACAGGGGCTATATAACACATGTTAATTCTGTCAACGTTAGGACTTATAGTGGCTCCGTCAGGAGCTATGTAACACATGTTAATTCTGTCAACGTTTGGACTTACAGGGATCCATCAGAGGCTATGTAACGCATTTTAATTTTGTCAACGTTAGGACTTACAGGGGCTCCGTCAGGGGCTAAGTAACACATGTTAATTCTGTCAACGTTAGGACTTGCAGGAATGCATCAGAGGCTATGTAACGCATTTTAATTTTGTCAACGTTTGGACTTATAGGGGCTCCGTCAGGAGCTAAGTAACACATGTTAATTCTGTCAACGTTAGGACTTACAGGGATCCATCAGAGGCTATGTAACGCATTTTAATTTTGTCAACGTTTGGACTTATAGGGGCTCCGTCAGGAGCTATGTAACACATGTTAATTCTGTCAACGTTTGGACTTACAGGGATCCATCAGAGGCTATGTAACGCATTTTAATTTTTTCAACGTTAGGACTTACAGGGGCTCCGTCAGGGGCTAAGTAACACATGTTAATTCTGTCAACGTTAGGACTTACAGGAATGCATCAGGGGCTATGTAACGCATTTTAATTTTGTCAACGTTTGGACTTATAGGGGCTCCGTCAGGGGCTAAGTAACACATGTTAATTCTGTCAACGTTAGGACTTACAGGAATGCATCAGAGGCTATGTAACGCATTTTAATTTTTTCAACGTTAGGACTTACAGGGGCTCCGTCAGGGGCTAAGTAACACATGTTAATTCTGTCAACGTTAGGACTTACAGGAATGCATCAGAGGCTATGTAACGCATTTTAATTTTTTCAACGTTAGGACTTACAGGGGCTCCGTCAGGGGCTAAGTAACACATGTTAATTCCGTCAACGTTAGGACTTACAGGAATGCATCAGAGGCTATGTAACGCATTTTAATTTTGTCAACGTTTGGACTTACAGGGGCTCCGTCAGGGGCTAAGTAACACATGTTAATTCTGTCAACGTTAGGACTTACAGGGATCCATCAGAGGCTATGTAACGCATTTTAATTTTGTCAACGTTTGGACTTATAGGGGCTCCGTCAGGAGCTATGTAACACATGTTAATTCTGTCAACGTTTGGACTTACAGGGATCTATCAGAGGCTATGTAATGCATTTTAATTTTGTCAACGTTAGGACTTACAGGGGCTCCGTCAGGGGCTAAGTAACACATGTTAATTCTGTCAACGTTAGGACTTACAGGAATTCATCAGAGGCTATGTAACGCATTTTAATTTTGTCAACGTTTGGACTTATAGGGGCTCCGTCAGGAGCTATGTAACACATGTTAATTCTGTCAACGTTTGGACTTACAGGGATCCATCAGAGGCTATGTAACGCATTTTAATTTTGTCAACGTTAGGACTTACAGGGGCTCCGTCATGTTAATTCTGTCAACGTTAGGACTTACAGGAATGCATCAGAGGCTATGTAACGCATTTTAATTTTATCAATGTTTGGACTTATAGGGGCTCCGTCAGGAGCTATGTAACACATGTTAATTCTGTCAACGTTAGGACTTACAGGGATCCATCATAGGCTATGTAACGCATTTTAATTTTGTCAACGTTTGGACTTATAGGGGCTCCGTGAGGAGCTATGTAACACATGTTAATTCTGTCAACGTTAGGACTTACAGGGATCCTTCAGAGGCTATGTAACGCATTTTAATTTTGTCAACGTTAGGACTTACAGGGGATCCGTCAGGGGCTAAGTAACACATGTTAATTCTTTCAACGTTTGGACTTATAGGGGCTCCGTCAGGGGCTAAGTAACACATGTTAATTCTTTCAACGTTAGGATTTACAGGGATCCATCATAGGCTATGTAACGCATGTTAATTTTGTCAACTTCATGTTCCTTTTTCTCAGCATTTAGAAGAGCTATGTGAATGATATTTTTATGATGTATTCTTACATGTACCGTAACACAGGGTTTTTAAAATTTTTATTTAGTAAATAAAATATAATTTCTTACTTAGCATGATAAATTGTGACCTTGTGTTTTTGCATATTTATTTGTATATTTTAATGAGAAAAAAATTTTTTTTGAAAAGTTTATGTTAAAAGTTGTATTACGTGTAGTAGAATATGGACCTAGGGCCTACATACAAATTTTCAGAATTTTTTATTAAACTGTTCTTAAGTAAAAGGAACATAAGTGATCAAAATACCTAAATATTGGGAAATTGTAGTTAAAATGATGCTACTTTATTCAATATATACCAGTAGTATATGAAAGCCCTGTTTTACTGTCAGCTTCTCCCTCAAACTTCCTTTTACCCGTTTGCTTACTTCTGTTGGCTTTTTTGTTCAGTTCATCAATAATTTTGTCTGCACGGTGCATCCTTTCTTTATCAATCCATCATTCGCTTTGTACATTTTTTTCCTGATTTTAGTCCTAGGGCTTCAAGAACTTAACATTTCACAATTGCACCATCATTAAAAGAAGCCACAGCTTGAGCAACACCAAGTTTTATTGTTTTGAGACCAACAAATAAAGTCTTTGGCAGTCTAGCTCAAATAATTCCACTTACGGATTCCTTCAGGTTCTGTGTTTTGCCATGAGGACATTTTCTCAATAAACTAATTTCGCTTAGGTCCTTGAAGATAGGTTTTACATTATTTCTTCTGGAAGGTGGAAATGATCACGTGATTATATTTTTCATCTTTAGCCTCTCATTTTTTAGGTTACGAATTGGTAGATGTATATTATATGGCGTGATTGCTGATGTTTTGCATTAAGAAGGTGAAAGATAAGTCCGCTCAACCAAAAAAACTTTCACATTTAATTTTTGTCCATTTGTTCATTTAAAACTTACTGTTGTATATAAAATTAAAAAGAAATGTCGGTAAAAATAGTAATTAATAAAATTGTAAGTTTTTTCGAATCTTGACGGAGCCCCTTAAGCCTAAATATTCTCCCCTTAAGCCTAAATATTCTCCCCTTAAGCCTAAATATTCTCCCCTTAAGCCTAAATATTCTCCCCTTAAGCCTAAATATTCTCCCCTTAAGCCTAAATATTCTCTGCACAGACTTGTTATACTCTAGGCTAACTTTGAAATATAAAATTCATACTGAGAGCTGCGACATGCCATTTTAGATTCATCCTGCTCCCACGGATATTTTCAAAATTTTAAATATCCGTACTTTAGGGTACTTTAATAAGACTATAGGTTATTTTAATAAGACTTTAGGGTACTTCAGTATTTCATTTCTTTTACAAAAAAAAGTTTTTTAAATAAATAACAGTAAAATATAACAAATCAGTTACCGACTAACTCAGGTTGGTCATCCATTTATAATACATATTGAATGTAAATTTTTTTGGGTTAGATCTTGAAATTTTAATTGTTTATTTAATATGCTTAGCTTATAAGCGTTAATTTTTAAGTAAGCACCTAAGTAATTGAACCTGTTTTGGTAAATTAAATCAATTTCAATTGTAACTTTCACAATATCATTGGAAGATGTAACTGTAATTGTGCTTACCAAAAGCGTATAGCCTATTATATTAACAGGTGTGATTACATAACATTTATTTCAGAGATATTTTTCAGTTTTTTTGCATTCCTATTTTCAGTAACTAATAGGTAAATTAACCACTCAGAACATAGCTTGTTACTAAAGACTGATGTTATCTAATATCAGGTAAACGTGTGCACTTTCTGCAGTTTCAAGAGAAAGCGTTATCGACTGTAAATTTCTACAGTCGGTAAGCATTAAATATTGAAATCGGCAAATTTCAATTAAAATATAAATAATAGCGATTAATCAATTTATGTCCAACGTTGCATTCTCAGCACTTTGTAGGTTCTCTGACCCCAGTGCATGCTTCTACCACCAGAGTAAGACCGGGGTAGCAAACTTTGTAAAATTAGAACAAGTTTTGTAGTTTGTTTTTCAGTAATTGAATAAATATTTCCAGGAACAACGTGGACTCAGGAAATGGTGTGGCTGTTGTGTAACAACATAAATTTTAAACAGGCTGAGATTCCATTAAACTTACGTTTTCCTTTTCTCGAGTAAGTATCGAATGAGTATTCTTTAACACTAAATTTGTTTTAGACAACACAACCTGCATTATAGGCCAATAAGCTGCATTATAGTGATGTAATGTTCTTTGCGATTATTTTTTTTAATTCTTCAGTGAAATGTTTATAATTGTCACTTTGTTTTAAACACGAGTTATGAAAAAACACTCTTTATTGGCAATGTTGAGACTTTTATACATTTCTTAACGGATCGAATGAAGCGAAGTTCCTGATTGAACTCTTCCGTTCAGCATTTCTACTTGTTTGTACAATATGTAGTTTTTGTGTTACGCAGTTTTATTGTTTTGAAACGCATACATTTCGAAATCGTTTTCAAATGACAACCAGTTCGGTGCTAATTAAAACACTTTTCCTTTTTGCCAATCCATTAGAGACTGTAAACAAAAACAATTTACTATGTTTATTTACATTATATTATATGCAAATTTATAACAAAAATCAATACAGTAAATTGAATTAAAACAAATTTACGGTTTGTGAGTAAATCGGAATACCAAATAATTCTGTGCCACTTTTGTGTTTTGTTTGTTTTACCGAATTCCTTTTTTTTAATCATAAATATATTTTATTTAAAATTTAGTGAACTAATGGCCATCAGTCAAAGTAATTACTCCATCCCACAGAGGTAACCAAGTTATCTGTTCGCGGCTTGGTACAAAACTTAAAACTAAACTAAATAATACAAAAGAAGTAATAAAGCAAACATCCTATAAAATTTTGCGCCAACAAGCACTTTCAACAATAGTAATTTAGAAAACAATACGTTAAGCAAAATAATTACAATATTTTACGCACAAGTGAAGTGTATTTCACAAGTTTATTTTGAATTGTAACAGTAAGTAAGCTTAAGTATTTGCTGAAAATTTTTCTTCTTATCTAGTTTTATCGCAAGTATCTAAATTTGCTGTTTTTATCATTAGGTTTTGCTTTGAACAGTCTATAAAACGTATTGGCGTTTTAACGAAAAATGTTTGTAAATGAAATATTAACGTTTAAAACCATTTCAATAGATAGATTGAAAGTTCGCATAATTACTATAAATTTATAGTTTTATTGCCGTTAAAATTATAATGTTGTGAATTAAGATTAATTTTATCGTTGTCTATGTCACGAAAATAAAAATATCTAACATTATTGTATTAAACATTTTGCCGCTACATTGAAAACCATTAACTATGAATTATTTAGTTTTTAAAAATTGTTGTGTGTTTTTACTAACAAATTAATAGTTGCTAACTCCTAACAGAAATTAGTGAATAGATTGCTGGAATTCAATGCGATGGAAGGTCCAAACTCCTGAACTTATAACCAAGAGGCTTACTTACACAATAAGTCTTTTGATCACAGTGCCTGGTATTCATAAATCCCTTTTCCTCCATAAAATCCTTTTGATCTTATAAATCTTATAAAATCTGTGCAGATTTTCTTGGAGAAATTTTAATTTTAATTCTTCAGAAAGATGTGACAATTTCTACAATTTTAGACACAAATTGGCAGAATAAATATTTATAATTATACACATAGAAATTAATTGTGTGTGTGTGTGTGTGTGTGTGTGTGTGTGTGTGTGTGTGTGTGTGTGTGTGTGTGTGTATTTGTGTATTTATGTAGGTCTACATCGTTTAAGACTAAACTAATTGACCGATGTTTCTAAATTTAGAATGTTTGCCTGGATTGCCTATATCTTAAGAACTATGTTTAATTTCGGCAAAAAGACATTTTGAAGTAAATTTTTGTTCAAGAATCAGTTAGAAATCAGTTGTATCGATTTTATTAAAATGTTGCTTAATAGCTAAGTAAAACACATAGTTAGTCTATCCTAAAAATATCCATTCGAGAATGTAAACAAAAACGATTTACTATGTTTATTTACATTATATTATATGCAAATTTATAACAAAAATCAATACAGTAAATTGAATTAAAACAAATTTACGGTTTGTGAGTAAATCGGAATACCAAATAATTCTGTGCCACTTTTGTGTTTTGTTTGTTTTACCGAATTCCTTTTTTTTAATCATAAATATATTTTATTTAAAATTTAGTGAACTAATGATGTTGAATTATAATTTGCAGAAACTGAAAAATTACAAGTTTTTTCAAAATTTTCGTTAGTAGCTTTCGAATTGGATTTTCAGGAGGAATGTGTAATGTTTTGCACTATTAAACTTAGCCTAATGTTCAAAACAAGTCGTGAGGTATGATATAATAGCCTATCAATATTTATTAAACAATTTAAAACTTAAGGTAATAAAGAAAGAAACTAATTACATTAAATGATGTTTTAATGTACAAGTTTTTTCAGTTTTAAATAACTGATGTACATTTAGAAGTATTTAAAAAGTAAAATTATGTAATTTCAAAATTTGCGTGACTAATTTAATATAGAATAAAAACTTATTATAAATATCTCCTTATATCTGACAATCCCTCAACTATTAAACAGCTTCAGTTAGTGCCGCTGTTTGTTCTGAATTTTTATTTGCACATCATAATAATAAACAGAACAAAATTTAACAATAAATAGGAAAGAGTTCAGAGAGAGAGAGAGAGAGAGAGAGAGAGAGAGAGAGAGAGAGAGAGAGCGCACACACACATACACACACACTTGTATTAATAAAAGATATATTGTTTGTTCGCAGTAGTAAATTTTTAAATGGCGACTACCGACCAGAGATACCAGAATCAGTCTCAGTTATCAACAATTTACCTTCTCCACGGTTCATTAAATCACATCTACCTGTAGAGCATCTTCCCAAACAACTCTGGATCAAGAAACCAAAGGTAATAGAAGTAAATGAACACCATCAGAATCTGTTTTGTTCATTTGAAATTTGTATTGATCAAATAATTATTTCAACTATTAGGTTGAATTTATTATTAATATATTTCTGTTGTATTTCAGATAATATACGTAACACGCAACCCAAAGGATGCAGCCATTTCCTACTTCCATCACTTTAGTCTGTGGAACAACTTTACAGGCTCTCAGGATGAGTTTATCGAAGCTTTCCTTGCGGACAGAGGTACGCATTGTAAGAAATGAAAGAAATATGGCGATCGGTGGACTGGCCAAAAGAAGTGAATGAAATAATCAATGTTAATTGTTGGTTTGTATTGATCCAATTATATTACTGATCTTATTGCTTGTATAAACATCGAACGAAGAACTAGTAAGATTTTTTTCCTCATTTACTTCCATTTTAAGATGGCGGCCCCTGATTTAACGATGACGAGTGTAGTTGATGGCTATTTCCTGTTATACTGGCTGAATGATAAAATTTACCATAATTTTTACAGCTTCATAGAGATAGAGCATTCAATTTCTTATCAAGTTGGTGCATTAATATTTTTCCTAATTAATTGGCGGAAAACGTTACGAGCACATCAGAGCGGTGGTCAGGCAGGTATATAGGATACACTGAAATGGTTTAATGTAGATTTTGCCATTAAATCATGGTACCATGAAGAAAACAACATTGCTGTTCTTTGCTTTGCGTCCCAGTATAAAATTAAAACAAACTTTTTAAGTGATTTTAAATGAAGTCCCGTCTTTAGTACCAGAAAACGTTTTTAATGATTTTGAAAACGCTGTGATTTCGGCCTTGACAGAAGTTTTTCCCAAGCATCAAAGTTCAAAGTTATTTTTTCAAATGATACAATAATTGTGAAATTAAGTTGATTTGAAATATTTTCACAAACAAGAAATATAATGGGATTTCTGATGCCAGAAGACTTAGAAGAAGCATGTGTGGGTACAAGTGTTTGATGCACAATAGATATTTTATTTATCTCTATATATTAACTGCATACGTTTTAATTTTACTGTTTCAGGTCAAATTTAAAACGTTTTATTCTCTTTGTATATGTAAAATTAACGTTAACGATTTTTATAATGACAGTTAATCAAAATTTCCTTTTTAAGTAATCTAGTTTAATGAAAAAAACCCGACTTTAAAAAAAAAGAAAAAATTTGTCACAGAAATCTTGATTTCATATTGTACCATTTGGCTCTGATTCACAAAAATTACAAGTTACATATTCACCAGTGAAATTTAACCAACTTGTGAACCAAAAAACTTGTGGAATCTTGGAATCAGGTACGAGTAGTTTACACTGGTAAAAACAATACAAAATTTAACTCACTACCAGAGTAGGTTATGCTATCATTTTATTTTTATTTTGGTATAATTTGAAGATGTTAATTGTTAACAAAAACATTTAAACCACAACCAGAATTAACAAACATTTTGTGTTATTGTTTTATTTGAAGTTTTTACAAATTTTTACGTGTGGCTTTTGAATATAAAAACAAGACTTACTTATTTTATGATTTAAAATGAAGCATATATAGGCTACAACAAAATATAGGATACTTTGTGTTTAATTATAATAATTTGATTAATATAAACAGTTCTGAAGTATATGTTGTATTTCGTCTTGACTTTGTTACTATAAAGTATTTTACGTAGGCCATGAAATATAGGTAAAACTGGAAAAGGTTAAGCAGTCAGCATTTTGTAAAGTTGTAGTAGCCTGATTTTATAATCGTTACAGAACTAAACTTAGTAGTTCTATAAAAAACTTTGGCCATAGATGTAGATTTTTACAATTTTTTTTAAAGTAACTATTGCATATAATTTTCTAAGCAATACATATAAATTCAGTATAATAATAATAATTTTACACAGGACTATGCAATTGATAAAATATAGATGTAGACCTACAGCTGACATTAATCAACGTAAGCCAATAATAAAAATATAATTAACGCAAACCTAATAGTTTACATTGGCATATAATACGTGTGTGAATATGTACAGTAATATCTTATAAAGTAGGCTATATAGCCTAGTTTATAATACAATTTCCATTACAAAGAAATTCTGAATAGAAGTTGCTATTATAAAAATGTTTTCAATACATAATACTGCCAATAGCACCCTTGTACTCGTCTTTCTTATTGGTTGACACAATGATTAAACCCAAAACTTCAAATTTGTTCAATTTTCTCCTCTGTTAACAACTTATTTCGTAAAAATTATACAATTTACTCCAAAACGCCCTTCAAAATCATTAGGCCTAATTTTCCTTCTTTAAGTAACAGTTTTATGTAATTACGTAAACATTATTTTGTTTTACAGTAACATAACCTCAAAAGTACAAACAGGAAAAAAATTGTAAATACCGTGGATTTGTAACTTTTTTTCAAAAGTGACAAAAATGCGTGTGAAACACCTGATGTAGGCTACTTGTGAAATGTGAAACTTGTAACTTCCGTGAAACAGGGTTCTACTGGTAACCAAATTTTCAGGTGTGTTGTAACGTTTGGTAGCTTCAATATCACAAGAGTTTACGTAGTGTTTTACATTTCACATAACGATCTAAAGAATCTCGTAAAAATATCTTACATCATAAATAAGACCATTACAATATCAGATGATGTTTGTGTTCGAGACACGTTTATTAATTATGAACCTATTCTTAATTGTAGATCTGGAACGATAAACATAAAATAATTATTAAATCAAGTTAATTAAAGTTATTTTATGTTTGCAGTTGTTTCTAGTCCTTACTGGCCGCATGTGTTGGGGTTTTGGAAGAAGCGTCACGAATCAAATATTTTATTCAATACATTTGAAGAAATGAAAAAGGTAATAATAATTGTGGCACGCAGCTGTCTCGCTTGGAAGAGAATTTCCAAAATTGCACAGCATAATTTTGATTCGGTATAATTTAATTTAAAAGGTCTTGACATGAATCTTATATTATTTTGATAATCTGACTGTACCAACATAAACAACATTAAAATTTACATAAGTTAGTATTTTAATTTAAAATGTTTAAGTTGCATTGAAAATACGTAAATAAATCTAACAGCGGTCAGGGTTCACTTTAATATCTTAATATGTAAAAGAAGTACTGAATGACTGACTGATTCATAATAAACGCAGTCAAAACTATTTTAGCTAGCGACTTGAAATTTTCAGGGTACATTAATGTTACCATATAGGCGTGCACCAAGAAAGGATTTTGCAAAAATTTGATTTCAACGCCATTAAACTACCTACCCAGTCCAAATTTAATAAACAACGTACAGCTAATACTATTATAGCTAAGGACTTGAAATTTTCAGGGTACCTTCTTACAACATTGTCGAGATGCACTGAGAAAGGATTTTGCAAAAAAATGATTTTAAAGCCATTAAACTACTTACCCAGTCCAACTTTAATAATCAACGTACAGCCAATACTATTATAACTAGAGACTTGAAATTTTCACCATCTTTCAACAATGTCGATGTGCATTAAGAAAGGATTTTGCAAAAAAATTATTTTAACGCCATTAATTTACCTACCCAGCCCAACTTAAATAATCAACGTAAAGCCGAAACTATAATAGCTAAAGATTTGAAATTTTCAAGGTTACCACCACATGTAGGGGATGTACTAAAAAACGATTTTCCAGTATTCAACCCCTAAAGAGATAAAAATGAGATACAATTTTTATTGGAAAAAATGTTTTTCGTTTGACCTTCTTAAAACGTAACGTAACTCTTAAATATAAGTAATGAAATATATTTATCACCATTTTCCAAAACTCATACCCTAAAGAGATTGAAAGGGTGTAGAAAATGTAAAAAAGGGGTATACAATTTTCAAATTGAAGAAATATTAATTTTGGATATTATAGAATATTAATATATTCTATAAATATGCTATGAAACACAAACAATGAAACACATATTTCAATATTTTTTCAAATTCATTCCCTAAAGGAATAAAAAGTAAAAAAGAGGTATAATTGTAGAAAAAAGTGTTTTCATTGGAGAAAATATTTTTTATCGGCTTTTCTTAACAGTAAACAAAATATTTTAAACACAAATTATGATACACGAAATTCAGCATTCCCCCGAATTCATCCTCTAAAAGAACACAAAAATATAAAAATGTATAAATGTTTGTATTGGAGGGAAATATTTTTTATCAGATTTTCTTAAATTCGAATGGAACACGTTTGAAGACAATGAAACAACATATTCAGGTTATAATATTTTTTCATATTCACTGTAAAATAATCATGAGTTTAGATGATCACGCTTTTATTAATATATTTTTTTATGTTTCTAAATTATGTCATTAATGAAACAGTTTAAATTTCGTGGGCGAAGCCGCGACGGGTAATGCTAGTTTTAATATAAATGAACATTATTGTACTAATCGTATTCAAGGACGAAGAGTACTTTGTTTTTACCAACCAAAATTCTAAAATCGATGAAAATGCTACAAAATGATTGTTTTTTGTATATGCACAGGATCAGTTACTAAACAACTTTCAAAATTTCTTGTTTTCTTGTCAATAAATTTGTAAACACGATCAATAGATATACTTAAAACTTATAACAGTAAACCAAAACTGCTTGAAATAAAATCATATTGTTTTAAGCATTGTTGCAATAATTGAAGGGGTGTTGAAAATTGTCAAAGGGGTTTGTACAGGTAATTTCGAGTTGTTTATCACACTTATAGGACATTTTGTGCTTAATTGCAAAAAGCCTAAGTTTTTGAATTTTTGTTTTTTTAATCTGAATAACATTTAAGGTATTATATATATCGTGCTAAATCCTAATAAGCTATTTTAATTAAATTGTTAAAACTTAGTGCTTTTAAATAGATAAAACCCATAAATTATTGAATCTTTGGCTTGAATTTGAATAGGTCATATAGAGTATGAAATAAATAGGAAAGTTTAATCTGAATATGTCGTTAAAATTGTATCTTTTTTAGTTTTAAGGCTTTTGAAAGGCTAATGTACTTTCACAACATTTCTGATTTTGATTGTGATTATAATTGTGAAATCATTTTTTTAAAGTACAAGTTAAAAATATTGTTTTAGTGGACATTTGCTTTTATGACTGTAGTGGAAATTGCTCTAGCTGTGTGCTATAATTATTCATATTTTAAACATTATTTTGTATGGAAAATTTTCTTTATGTTTTAAGATTACTAACATGAAATATGAAATACTAATATGAAATATTAACTAACATTACTGTAAATTTCAGGACCTTAGGTCTGTTATGACACGTACGGCCAAGTTTTTAGGCGTAAATCTCAACGAAGAACAGGGAAACGATCTTTTAGAACACTTAAGTTTTGAGAAAATGAAAGGCAACAAAGCTATTAACTATAGTGATAAATTTTTAAGGGTTGGTACAACTGGCCAATGGAAACAGGTATTGGCACCAGATCAAATTAAAAAGTTTTCATGTTGGAATCAAAAATGGCTGCAAGGAATAGATTGTGATTTGTATAATTAGTATAAATATTTTATTGTGTAACTTACAAACCGATATACTACATAATATTTGTAATTTTGACAATGTAGTGAAACAAAGCGTGAGAGTGGTTGTTCATATCCTATTCTTTTCGAGTAAAATAAAGAAAGTTTTTTTAGTATAAAATGTAACAACTTTTGGTTTTATATATATATATATATATATATATATATATATATATATATATATTTATTTATTTATTTATTAACATTGTGTCTTTTTGTGTTTAAAAAATATGCAGAAAATTGCGTTAAAAATTGTGAGTTATGCTAAAAGCAATTTATAGAAAAGTAGTATGAATATTTTACTTAATTTAACAAATAGGAGATTACATTATACACAGAAACACAACAAAACTCCAAACAACTGTTTAATTTAATTGACGTGTCACATGTTTCTTTCAAATTGTTCATATGATACAATTATTACAGAACTCTACCAACTTAATATTAAGGTTAGAAACTATGCATTTTTGAGGTAGTTTCATTTCTCCCTTTGATATATAAACCATGAACGGTAGTATTCTGCTAGCTCTTCAAATATACTACAAAGTTCTACTTGTGCTACAGATTTCTTGAAAAAAGTAAATAAAACGTACCCAAATGTTAGCCGGAAGTCAGAATAATGCATATATATAATACTTAAGTGTATAACCCAAGGTAAGTACGAGTAAGAAACAACTTAACTTCAAGTGAAATAAACCCATTTTAACTTTAACAGGCACTCAAAATGATGATCGATGCTCACTTCAAAAATCTGATTATTAATCACATTACACAAGTTTTAATAGCTCGTTTTTCAATGGACAATCACTAATAATGAAGTGATGCTGCCACCTTAGTGGCAAAACATAAATAGCTTAGGTAATATACAAACATTTTTTACCTTTAAACATTACGAATAAAAACTACAGTTGAACTAAAACAAACAATAAAATCACAGGCAAAATAAATAATAATAATATTTTTGGCACCAGCTATAGGTGACCTTGGTGTGAAGCTGGCAGCTTAAGTACTTAAGAGACTTAAGTTTTTCCTAAGCTGTCTGCAATACGAAACACAAAATAATTTGTTTACGTAACAAACGGTAACTAACATCGGAAAAACGATTAGAATAGTATTTTCAGGAAAAATCAACTTGATGCTTTTGGCGTTAATTAGGCTGCACCAGCTTGAGGTATTTTGTGGGCTTTTTTCAATACGGAACGAACGAAAACTAACGTTGAAAAAATCGATATGAGTAGTATTTTCGTAAAAATCAGCGTCTTTGCGTAAAATTAGCAGCAGCACCAGCTTTGTGATATTTTCCTGAGGTGTTAGCAGAATGGTGCAAACGAAAAATGAGGTTGTAAGAACATTAGAGTAGTTTATTTTAAAAAACAAATTTTTAGTTATGTTGACAGCACCAAATATACATTTTTTCCAGAGCTGTTAGAAATACTGAACTGAGAAGAATTGACGTGGAACAAATTGAAAATAAATTTTGAAAACGGTTCTTGAAACCGCTGCTTCAAGTTCATTGTGTCTTTAGTACCTGGTCGGTTACACCCTATCACCTGAAAATGCCATTGACTTATTGACAGGAAAATGTTAAACATTTTCAGTATTGTTAAAAATATTGCCATTTTTAATATTTCAGGTAAATAGTAAATGTTCAAAAGTAGTGGATTTACGCAATTATCATTAAAAAAAAGATTTGTTCAATTAAAAATCCAATATCATTACATTTTAAAATTTTATTTTAATCTTATTTACCAATATTTTGAAAAAAACATAACTGTGTTATTATTACTATTTTTCGGTTAATGACACTTAAAATATAACAAACCAAGTTTCATAATTTACTGCTTACACACTGAGGGAGTGTTGAAGAATAAAACAATAATGCTAATACAGGCCTACTTAACGTATAGCTGGAGATAAACAACTTTGCTATTTTAAAAACTCCAAGATAAAAATATTATGCAATAGAACAACCATATTACTTGATTAGTTATTTCCAGAAATTTTTACGGATAGGCCCAAAGTACTTGAACAGATAAAATTAAAGGTTATAATAATAGCTTGTCAAGATTACCAAATCTCGCACAGTAGGTTTATTGCTCTGTGACGCATTTATTTATATAAATTGTTAATCTTAAAGGTACTCATTACACCGGAAACGTCTTTATCTCATGTTGTTTTAACAAGGTGTAAAAAAGAATATTCATTTTAAACCAATTAAAGCAAAAATTTTCAAAACTATTCCACCCTCCAATAAAATTATTTAAAAACGGATTGTACGAAGCTCTTTAATACTCAAAAATACAGCTATCTATAATACAATCTGATATAACCCTGGTCGTCAGGTAGGCTGTAATACCAGCAATGACATAGACACGCCCCAACAAGCCTCCTTCAACACCACGTCTTTCTCTTGCGTCTCGCTGTTGAATAATTTCCAAGCAACGTTTTGCCAAAAGAGGATAACGACCTTATATTGTTATCATTCGTTTTAGTTTTTCTAGAACCTTAATTCTGTTAATAATTCTACAAAAACCTATGTTACATGTTCTAATAATTCTATTTTTAAATAATTCACTTTTTTGACGTCCTGTCATAGCCTATACAACATAGGAACTGAATTAAACAACTAGTTCCTCTTACTAACACCTAAACTTCCACACAAAATTGCCGAACGTCTCTTCCGTCTTTCAAACAGCCAACGCCTACGAACCAAGTTCACAATTCAGTACTGATAGATTCGCGTCATGTCGGGTCTAATGTACGAGTACGCTAGACTATCACGTTTTTGTCCAGGCTTTACTGCCGGCGCACCTCATCGCATCTCCCGTACACACGAGTTTCGTCCTGATTGATGCATTTTATTAATGGATTTCTGAGAAGTTATACTTCCCGTCATATAAATACAGGTCGAAAATCGCAGTTCGGCAGAACCACCCACTACACAACACTTATACAATAATCACCAGGAACAACTATAGAGATTACACTTATTTGCACGGCTGGAAATAGAAGTAAGCCAACCAAACAGAAAATACGAACTTTGTACTAGTCAGTATTCTAGACCGGAAGAGTAACTCACCAGCCAGCTGCCGAACTGGTAAAATTCAGGTATTTCTCATCTTGACTACGACAGGATATTTTATGCCAGCTACTAATGAGGGCAAGGGATCAGAGTTAACAGAAGTAACTGCGGCAGTTCAGAGTCACAGGAAACTGACCGGTTTCTTAGTTACATCGACCACCGAACCTCTCTCTCTCTCTCTCTCTCTCTCTCTCTCTCTCTCTCTCTCTCTCTCTCTCTCCTCTCTCTCTCTCTCTCTCTCTCTCTCTCTCTCTCTCTCTCTCTCTCTCTCTCTCTCTCTCTCTGTGTCTCTCTGTGTGTGTGTGTGTGTGTGTGTGTGTGTGTGTGTGTCCCAGACTTTTCCAGAGAATCACAGTGCCTTGTAATTTTTGGCTTGGTACCATCAGGAAGGAGATGAATTGTTGTGGAATAGCGATACACATTGCCATAAGTGAAAGTGAAGGTGTAACAGCCTCAACAAGAAACATGTTGCCAACTGTATTTTTTTCAGAAAAGGGACTTCGTTAGCGGACTTTATTCCGAGAGCCACAACATTTAATTCTGACTGATACTTACTGACTGCTGCATGGTTTACCGTCTGCCGCTGTGATTTTGATCCACGATAATACAAGGCCACATGTTTCTCCACAAACCCAAGGTCTAATCAGGTCTTTTTGGTGGAAACAACATGATCACTTGTTTCGGTACATAATCGTATCTCTTGGCGGCCAACGGTTCAGTGACGACGATGAAGTCAAAACTGCAGGGTACGGAGTGATCTTAAGTTGGAACGCAAAAGCTTGTTAAAGGACATGACACATTTTTAAACAAACATGAGAAAGTGTATAAAAGTAGTATTAAGTGTATAGAAAGAGGAAAAAATATATTTTTTTATATTTATAGTGGTTTTATGTCATTAAAAAAATGTAAGTTATTTAAGAAAATACTTACACACACACACACACACACACACACACACACACACACACACACACACACACACACACACACACACATACACACATATATATATATATATATATATATATATATATATATATATATATATATAAACACAGCGAGGCGGAATGCTGCCCTATTCCTTTATCTCGTATGAATCTGTTGTTCAAAATTGTTTAAGTAAATGTTTTGAATAGTTTTTTGGGCAGCATTTTTTACTAATGCATTTTAAATGAAGAAATAGAGGCATATATCAAACTTACTCCATGAGTTTGTGATAATTTTTAATTTATGTGTGTATATATTGTAAAACCCTCAAAACCTTTCACAAAGTCCGTTTTCTCAGTAAGAAATGGTAACTATTTGCTAAATTTATTTACACTATATCAAAAAAGCAAATTCGTTCATCGGAAGTGAATGTCTATGGTCTTTGTGCAAAATTGTTTTCGTTTAAATATTATTTCTTCAAACTATTTTTGTTTTTTACAGTCGAAGAGGTTATTTGCAGTTGCATAAAAATGTATGTAAAACAATGCAAACACCAGCACTGTATCTAACATTTAGATAATTCGTGTAACATGTGCTATAAATTGTTCGATAATTTACGACACAATCACTTGAGATTTTACGATTATCTATATAACATATTAATTGTTACATCTGGGCATGAAAGAATATTACCATTAGTGATAAGCTATCAGTACAGAGAAGAGGTGTTATCATTCACTTCAGCAAACGGCAAGTAGAAAGAGTTAGTTAATTTCAATTTTACTAGAACTAATTTTGCATAGGCGTACAATCAGAACTGTTACTTTTGCTAGGGTACTTAACTAAATACGTTACTAATGACCGAGCTTATCTTTGTTAAAATTCTATATAGTGTATGTATTAAACTAAGATGTTTGGGTATTCTCATTTGGTAGGATTTTATCGCGTTTCTCTAATTAAAATCAATTTTCCCAAAACGAAACCCTCTAAAAACTTTTTTTAGCCTGAAAATGTTTTATTACGAAGTTATAGGCTATTATAATAGCTACAGTTCTTTTAATAATACGAATGAAATTTAAGAAAGAAGTTAATATTTAGAATTACTATAACAGCTGATTAAATATCAGCTGATTTCTTATCAGCTGATTAAAAAGTTACCAATGATAGGGTTTCAATATCATTTTTATTGGATTTATCATTACTTTTGTATTTTTAGATACATGTTGGACAGTGTTAAACGCATTTTTATAATTAACCGAAAGGAGCACTAACTGAAGCTCGAAATAATATTTTCCAACAATATAACAAAATACTGTTTCCAAAAACAATGACATTGGTCGTTTAATATCATGGGATAAGTAATCTGTCAATGTGTTGAAACACATGTCTCTTTATAGAGTCAATATCGTGGCAATGTAACAGTTATTTTTAATTTATTGTTGTTTAATTAATTGTAACTTTGTCTTGACTTTAGTGGTAAACACATTTTCTGTTAGGCTCGTTAACAATGAACATAATTTTTGTATCGTTAAAACTTCAATTTTTGGCCCAAATTAAATTGGAACTCTTGTTACAAATTTTGAATTATTATCAATTTTATATATTTAGGATGATTCTGAAATTAAAAGAATGTTTCAACATGTTGCAGGTCGAATGCTATAGGCTAATCCATTTTGATTAAAAACGTTTACATTCCCAAACAAAGTGTTTGAGCTAGTATTTATCCGAAAAGTTCTGTTTCTCAAAAAAAAAAAAATCAATGTGTGTGTGTGTATGTGTGTGTGTTCGCGCGCGCGCGCTGTTAGAAATTTATTATTAGCAATTTAGTCAGTTTTTATTCAAACTTTGCACGAAATATGAATTTTCAGTTAAAGCTTGGTTCCTCACCTAGCAAAATATGTTTAACCAATTCAAAATCATTAGTCACTAATTAAAATCACCTTTTTACCATATAACTTTAATCTTAAGATTTAAGTTTTCAAATTTTACTGAGTACGGTCAGGATTCATTTCCGTATTTCCAATAAGATTCGTATTTTGAATACAACAATGAGGCAAATGAATGTACAATCAGTTGTAAGTCGCATTATCAGTAACGTATTTGCTGCTTCCGAAAATTTTATCACAAAACCGTTATCTAATTTACTTAAGTTAACACTACGAAGGCCGATGTTCATTTATTATTAGCCACTGTTGTTCACTTTAATCTACCTTTATAGTCCTATATGGTAAATAAGCCTCGACTGCTTGATACTCTTAGATTAAGTATTTTAACATAGGCCAAGGTATCTATTAGAGGAAGTTTTTTTCTTATAAAATGCCCTGTGTTTGGTTTTCCTAAATTTACTCTTTTTTAACAAAAACTAAAAACATGTTTATACTTTTAAACAAGCATTTGTATTACTACGGCATGGTAATTTGTTGTAACACTTAAATACCAGGGGTACAGAGTACCCCATTCAAGAGCGGGAGGTCAGGGAGAATTTATGAAATCTGATGCGAAATGATTAATTTCGTAATCTTCTGAGCGAAAGACGGAGTGTTTTGTTTGAAAATAAAGTAAACACACAGTAAGCGTCGTTGTTTTGCACTAAAATAAAATACAAGCACTTCTATATACAATATAAGCACTTCTATGTAAAATACAAGCACTTCTATATAAAATACAAGCACTTCTATGTAAAATACATGCACTTCTATATAAAATACAAGCACTTCTATATAAAATACAAGCACTTCTATGTAAAATACATGCACTTTTGTATAAAATACAAACATTTTTATATAAAATACATGCACTTCTATATGCACTACAAGCTATTCTATATAAAACACAAACACTTATATGTAAAATACATGCACTTCTATATAAAATACAAGCACCTATATAAAATACAAGCTTTTATATAAACAAAACTTCAAAAACGAAACTTATTAAAAAGTTTATACAGTGTTAACTCATTATTTTTGATTTTGTTTGTTTACAGATAAAACCAAACAGGTAGTACAGGATGGTGTTGTGTAACATGTTCGACACAAGCCGCCTTGGAAAAGGCATTGTTCGGCAATACATTGCTACTATATCAGGTAATAATCTGATGTGATGGAAGTAATTTGTCAAAAACTAACAAAACATTAAATAAAATTATGAAAAAGAACATTTAAATATACAGTACTGATTTTCTCATTTTATCCGCCATCTTGGGTCCGTGTATCAGAGTTATATGACATAAATGAAATCATTTATGTAATTTAACGCCGAGCAGAACGCTGTAAACCGTTTTCAAAAATAATTACCATTCTTAAATATCCATGGTGTTTCAATATCTGGAATTAAAAATACTGATATATTAAGAACGCGAAACGTTCACAAAAAATATGTTTTTTTAAAGAAAACGTTCAATAAAAGAAAAGTTACTTTTAAAAAAATACATTACAAAATATACCTGCACGTCGAGCGGCGCAAAACTAACATTTACAAGTTGTTGGTGACTTTTTCAAAACATGCTTTCTTGGGGTCAATAATTACAAGGGTAACTAAGATATTAAAATTCTCCAAAACATTTTTCGCTCAAACTACGTTTACAATTTTTTGCGATTTTTTTAACTAAGATGTTAAAATTAGAAAGGCTAGCATAAAAACTTGAAATTTCTGGCGATCTGGCGGCTTTCAAAAACTCTTTACGTGCAAAACTACATTATATTCGGAATCAGAATCAAATAACACTACACACTAGTCAAATAAAATAAAATAAGTGGCCTAGAGAAGTGACTACTGACTGTGTACTCTTCTCTTTTTTGGTTTTGGCCCAACTTTGCGGTACACTAAATCAATAATTGTTAATGTTCTGTGCCTTCCTCGTAGCCCAGTATTGCCAATGAATACAGAATCTATTGGTATTGCTTCATTCGTTGTGAACTTGCTTTTCTTTCTTCGTCAGAAATTTGGATCGTTCGCTTGGATTTGACTTTGCTTTGGAACCGTTGCTTCTTGTCCTTGGTTATAGTTTTGGCTGTTCTGTCCATGAGCATAGTGTCAATGATTTGTAGTTCTGTTATGTCCTTCTCTGTTTCTCTAAACCAAAGTGGTTTGGCTCTTCTATTGCGAAAGTAGTCAAATATTTTTTTGGTTAGTCTATTTTTGTGCATTCGGAGGATGTGCCCATAAAAATCAATTCTCCTTTTTCTTATTGTGTCTGATAGTGTTTCAGTTTTTTGTTAAAGAGGTTCATTACTGGTGGTGGAGGTTCATTATTGGTTGTTACGGAATTTGGGGCCTAAGATTTTTCTTTGTTTGATCTCTAGCCTTTCAAGTGGGCCCTGGGTTGTGAGAGATAATGTTTCAACTGCATATAAGGCTTCTGGTTTAATTAGCGTATAATAATGCCTTATCTTTGTATTCCAAGAGAGGGACTTCTTGTTGTATGTGTCTTTGGTAAGTTAGAAGGCTAATTCAACTTTATTTCTCCTAGATTCCATAGCTTTTTTCTCTAGGGCGTTCCAGCTGATCCATTCCCCAAGATATTTGAATTCTTTGACTATCTCAATGTATTGTTCTCCCACTTGAAGCTTTTTTGGTGGTTTTTGAATGTTTGTCAATATTTTAGTACTTTTCACTATTATGATTTAATTATTTTTATAAGAATTTAGATGCATGCAGGAAGAAGTTTAGTAGTCTAAGTGTAATAATAAACATAATATTTATGATTATGGGATTCAAAAGTTGATTCATTAAATAATTTAACTGCACAAATTTAGAAAATAAACATTTTTAAAATTAAAAAGAACAGCAAACATAACCTCAATTAAAATGATATTGAAGCAACAGATATTGTGCTAAATCAGTTGTTTACAATAAGTCACTTAAAGTCTACATATCCTATATACAAGAACAATTATATATGCGGTAAGGTATGCGTTACGGAATCAAACGTGACGTAAAAGCAAATGTTTATACCTATGTTTTGTCAACTTCAGTGAAACTTATTTTTGCTTTTAAATATCTTTTTGGTCATATTCCGCTACATTTTCCTGGGTTCGGGCCGTGTCAAAGAATATTCTCACCACATTTCACACTGATCGGTCATATCGGGTAGGACTAAGAGGGCTACATTATCGACAGACGGATGAACAAGCTCACGAATTTAAAAGGGTCCTTGGTTTTACCTACTGATCTTGAAAAGGGAGTATAAATTAAGGTGGAACTTTCCTTAACTGCCTCTTCTCATAATTGTACATTTATTGAAAGCTGACACTTCTGTGTTAATTGAATTTGCAACAATACATTTTATTTAATGGTCCAGTTGAAAAGTACCGAACAAAGATAGATTGTTTAACAAATTCTCTCACAAAACACTCTTGGCAAAAATCGTTTTTGTTAACCAACACATCCCAATTATAAATATTGCAATTTAACTTCAGTTATAATTTTTCGTACATTATTTACCTTATAAACGAGAATGTTAATAAACATGTATGGAATTTATAAACGTAGGAGACAGCAGGCTGGATTTTCTTAAAACTTTAAATTAGATTTTTTTTTAAATTACATACTTAACTGAAATTACATCAGACGTTAGCTAGTGTCTTTTTTAAGACTACTGTAATTTAGAAACAAAAAGAGAACCATTGTAAAGTGATGATACGAACAAAAATCTGGTAAATTTTTTTTAAAGTTACTGCTATAAACAATATCCATTTGATCGGTTTTGAGAAATTTAGTCTTAGAATTTTCCCATTACTCGGTTTCTCTGTGGTACACGTCTATCCTTTACATGTGCACCTTCAGACTACAGTGTCCTTATAATACGTTTTCCAGAGTTGCCCTTTATCCAAGATGTTAATATTCCCGTTCGACAGCCCTCCAGTCATGAAGTTAGCCCTTTGAGTTTGTGTTTCTCATCCCTAGGAGGTCTTCCCTTTGCTACCAGCTCATCTGTTTACCCTCCCGATAGACGTGTCTACAAACATCTGTCTGATTTACGATGTTAATCTCATCTCTACCTTTTTCAACTGCCGGTTGGGTAGGTCCATCACTGCTTGTGGGTTTCATGGGGTTAGATACAGCTCCAGTTTCCTCCCCTTCCACACTGTTGGAGTTGTGTAACCAAGTCCATATGATTTGGGTTATGTATCTTAAAATATGCAAAAAGCTTGAAAAACTTAACAAAATTTGAAGAACAGATTTTCATAAATATATAAGTCATACACCAAATTTATTTTGAACATAAAAATAAGTACATTTTTTTAGATTATAATTAATTCTTTTAAAAAATTAAAAAGAGAAATTTTTTTGAGTTTTGAAAGATTTTTTTTGAAAAAGAAAATTGAAAAATTCTCCCGATATGGACAAACGAAACTTTCAACCAAATTTCATCAAAATCGATCAATTTAATTAATCAGCAGCGATTTTTCTATCTAAATCAAAACCAATTTTTTTTTTGCATTCGAAAACCTTAAAACAAATTACAATCTCAAAACAGATTTTTTCATGATAACTGTACTTTCTTTATACTTCGTTCAGTGAGAAAATAACAAATTGGTTTTAAAATATTAAGGTAATTCTGTAAGACTTGTTTACTATTTGTGATGATTAGATATATTACAATGTGAAGTGGAAGGTTTTAATTTAAAAGCATGCCATAAACAATATTAAGTTTGTAGTCAATGTGGTTTGAAAACAACATAACTATGGTTAGGTTTGATTCAAAAAGACGTGATTATTATTGAGTGTGGCCTAAAGCAGAAATCTCTAGTAGTGACTTCCTTTAAAAATGAAACAAAATTCCAGACATACCCAGAACATTCTCCACAACTATAACATCCTACAGCCTCACAACTATAGGTTTGTCATCGGCTATTGTGATCATGATGGGAGAAATTATGCCATTGTAGCTTGTCTAAGAATAATTACGTATTATGTTTAATGACAAAACAATTTTAAAATCACAATACCCATTTATAAAATATAAACATTGTTTTATATTAAATGTATTTATTTTTATTACGTTTTATGTAATACAGGACAACGTTTTATTGATTCCGAACTATAACTTCACTTGAAATTGAAACTGCAATTTGCGTTTATTCTACGTTTCTTCGTAGCAATTTTCCCAGCCATTGATTCTTGTAAAGTCAACAAAATCATTTCTAACTGAAAAATAAATAAAACTATTCAGGGAAAAAATCAAATCAAATGTTTTATATATATATATATATATATATATATATATATATATATATATATATATATATATATATATATATGACAGCTGACTCTATTTGTTATAATAAATAGGCTACAGACTGACTCAACGTTGAGGTTAAATAGTTAGAACCAACACATTGCCACTGAGTTGATTGTTAATTTAATGAATTATTATTTAATGTTCTAAAATAAAATCTAATTTTTTTTTGTAATTTCAAACTAAAATTGCTGCACTGTAGACATTTCTTACATTAAACCCTTCATATCCGGATATTCCGAGAAATAATAACGGCCCCCAAAACATAAATCCTATTGTCCTGCTTTGGTTTTTTGCAGACCAAAATCATTTTAACTTTCCTAAATGCAATAATACGCTAGAGTATTCTATAGATGCTATTGGAGCGGCCATTGAAATGAGTGCTAATCCTGACCTCTAGATCACTTCTTTACGGGTTGTTAATATAGTCTAAGAGGTAAACTCCTTTGTTGTACAAAGGGTTAGTTATATGTAGAGTGTTTAAAAAAACCTAAAAAGGTTTGGGATATGATTGTAAATGCAAAACTATTAGAAAACGTTCTTATGAAAATTGAAAAGATATTTCAGCTATTTTAAAAATAGCAGCCGTATAAAATTTTTAAATTAAAATAACTTAAAATCGAAGAGCTTGTTTGTAACTTTCTTACAAATCTAAGTAATCGGACGTAAAACAGCGGAAACAGTGTTATCACTAAAACATTTGTGCTCCCCCCACACACACACAACTACAAACAGCTGATTATGTGCCAAAATAATAACACCTGATGTTATACTCAGTAAACAAAACATTGTTGTAACGGCTGTAAATTTTAAACTAAAGCAATTAACAAACATATTTAATCTGTAAGCTGAAGTTAAATTCAAAACTGCTTTCTCTTACGTTTCGTAAATCTAATTTTACAATTGCTATCAGCTTTAAAACTTCACACATTACCATTCTGGATTTTTAAAATCCGTTAAAATTAAGAAATTTAATTTTACGGCTGTCAAGGTTCATTTTCGTATTTTTAACGTGGTTTAAAAGTTTAAAACGCTGTTATATGCACATTTTAATCCTTATTATGATGGTGAAATCAGAATTTCAAAAAGCGCTATGATTGAGACAAATACTTTTGGAAATTTGCTTGATTAGAGACAGCTGCATGCGGCGATTATTAGTGAAACACTGCTCTTATTATCTCATTTGTAATAATAGTGAAATTATACTAGACGAGCATATACTTTATGTGTGCAGTAGAGAGGCGGGAAATTCCAAAATTTTAATAGTTACTTTTGTTGTGTAAGGTCCTTCGAGATTAAATGTGTGTTCTTTTGCAGATATAATTAAGTGTTAAAAAAGCGTGTTCAATATTATACCATCATTCATTTTGTTGGTAAATTCTGAACCAGATTGTTTTGAGAGAGCTTAATACTTTAATTTAACCTAACTTTTAAAATAAAATTTAATTTTTTTTTTAAAAACGTAAAAAACCTGAACACAGACAGTTTTTAATATTTACTGTAGAACCGTAAACAGTGTTTATTTCAAATTTTCTGTAATGACTTAAGTGCAAGTCCTATGAATCTTTATACTTGATCAAAATTTGATGGAAATCTGTTGAAAAGATTTTGAAAAATGTCGTTTTTTTGAAGTTTTTCTCTGTAGCTTTTAAAGTAAATTTTTGGAAATAATAGAATGTAAGACAATTTCTAATGTTTTTGCATGTTTGTTTTAACAATCAAAATTTATTTCTTAGGCACGTTTTGCATGGCCATCGTCGGCTCTTCTATCGCTTGGCCGTCTCCAATACTGATAAAAATGAGAGCCAACGAAACACCGTTCAACCTGAACACTTCCGAAGTCTCCTGGATGGTATCCTTACTGTTCCTGGGCACAATATGCAGCCCGATTCCGACCGCCTTCCTCATGGACAAATTCGGAAGGAAGCGCATCCTGCTTGTGTTGACTTGGTTCCCGTTTGTTTCGTGGATCCTAATATACTTTTCCTCAACAGCGTTGTTCTTATACATCGCGCGATTCTTATCCGGGCTTTGGGCAGGCATTGCGCAGACAATTTTACCTGTGTACATTGGTGAAATCGCCGAGCCTAACATCAGAATGTCGCTAAGCACTTTCAATAATCTTCTGGTAAATGCGGGTGTACTTTTCGTGTACCTCGTAGGTCCTTACGTGAGTTATCACACGTTGGCCGCCATCTGCGGTGCCATGACTGTTCTATACTTCTGTATATATATCGTAGTGCCGGAATCACCCTACTATTACATGATGCAAAACAGAGAGGAGGAGGCGTTCAAATCTTTGGTATGGTTGCGAGGGAATAAAACGAGCAGTGAGATCGAAGCGGAACTCAGCAAAATCGTTCAAGGTCTGCAACAGCAAACTCAGCGTAAAGGTGGTCTTAAAGAAATATTCCTCGACAAAGGCAACAGAAAAGGTTTTATAATATCCGAAGTGTACGCGATTTTAAAAAGATCGGCCGGTTCCGGTGTTCTGCAAGCTTATGCTTCCATTACACTTCCGGCGCTCACTTTCGGTATTTTGAACCCCGACGAGTGCGTCCTTATCATCGGTACTGTCAGTTTATTTTCTTCGGTTTTCTCTGTGTTCGTCGCCGCTTTTTTTAATCGCCGAAATCTGATCACGGTATCGTGCGCCATCAGCGGTGCCACGATGTTTTGCGTTATGGTTTGGTTTTATCTGAACGACTACACCAACGTAAACGTGGAGAATTACAATTACGTTATTTTTGTATCTTTTATCGTTTACTACTCCACGTTTAACTTCGGTCTGGGTCCCATCGGGGCTAGCATCAAAGGGGAAATGTTTTCGGCCAACGTGAAAGCTTTATCTTCTTCTTTGACGACGATGATGGTCTCGTTGACGTCTTTCTTTCTGAATAAGTTTTATTTGATCATTGCCGTTAATTTTGGCATGTATGTTAATTACGCTATTTTCGCGGTCAGCTGTTTCGCCGCCATTTTCTTTACTTGGGTGTACGTTCCCGATACGCACGGAAAGACGCTTCAGGAGATCCAGGAGATGTTGCACAAAGAGAGGAAACCTAGTCACACTCCTGCTTGAAGACACGTTATAGTGTCATTTAATTAGAGCATATAATTGGAGTGTATAGTTCGTCTTTCCGTTTGCAAGAGACTTTCATAGTGTAGGCGTTATGTTGTTTCAATTTTTAAGTGGTAATCAAGTAATCCTATGAAAGGCAGGATTTATTTTCGTGTTTTTTTATTATTAACTTCAAAAACGCAATTGTCGGCTTCGCTAAACTGATTTGAGTTAAATACATTCATACATTAACAAACGTCGACTGATGAACAAATTTTTATAAATTAGGTCGGTAAAGATCAAACCGAATTTTTTTGTAAATACGATTTGGGTTTGTAATTATGAATTAGAAAAAAATGTGGCAGTTGGAATGGCTGACCGACAGAAGTGGGAATTAAAAAAAAATATTAAAAAACAACTGATATTAAACAAAATGGACGCTTACCTACATCAAATACAAATATGAAAAATAATTCTTGATCAATATATCCATCTTTAGTACAACGGTGTTCATTAAGAATTAAATATATATTACTGAACTTATTTATATGCAATGTGTTAACGCTCTAAATAATGTTGGGTTATGGGCGGGTATGTAGTATAATAACGTTAATTATTATTGAAATATTTATTATTTAACTTATTTATATTTAATTTAATTTTGAACAAATATAAATTAAATGTAAAAATTTAGTCATTAGCGGATTTCGAACTAACATAACTTACATTTATAAGCTGAAATCATAGCACTGAGCCAAGGATGCACTAAAAATTGATAGCTTTTATTTTTGTCTCCATACGAAACTGGCTGAAGAAGTTTCACTGAAAATTGATTTCAGTATCAAAGAATAATTTAAAAAATCTGATTTTAAGATCTTTTTATTAAAAAAAATCAATAATTTTTAAAAAAATAAACATACTCTCAAGATATGGTAAAAACAGAATTCCGTACCAAATTTATTTATTTTCTATCGATGTATACAAACACAACTACAAGGAAGGACAGACGTTTTTGGATTCAAGATATTAAATATATATCCATAAAATTTCTCAAGATCAATCACAGTAATTACGTGATTAGTGAGAAAATAAAAATAAAAACGCGACACGCAGTTGTCTCGCTGACATGATGGAAGCAAATTTCACAATGTTTTGTTTAGCTTTCCTTTATAATAAACAGTATTAAAATCTGCATATACAAATATTAGCATTTTAAGCTTCCAAATTGCATTAGAAACAAGAAAATGAAACCTAATGTCCGCCAAATAAACGTAGGCCTATTTTGAAAATTCAAAATGCTAATTTATGCAATCCTTAACGCTGATTACGATGGTGAAATCGTATTTTCGAAAATATTAAAATCCAACAGTTATAAGTTTAAAAAAAATTTTAATAGCCGCCATTTGAAACTGTTTAACGAATTTCCTATCGTATTACCTATCGTAACTATTTAAAGTATTACCAAAATCGTTTAACGTGCCAAATTTGAACCAAATCGAATTGGCCATTTACACCCAAAAATTAAAATATATAGCTTATACAGCAATTACTAAGAATTGTTTATATACATATAAATAATTCCTAATGTTAAACAGAAAAACAAATGAAATGTTAGTCGTTACATACATTATAATGATAATAGATAATATGTTTGTGTAAATATTTAACATGTAAATAGTATTATTAGTGTTTTATTTCGTTGTGGTTCATTTTTAAATGTAAATACGTATCACGTAATCTGTAGTTGTTTTATAATAATTTAAGAGTTCTTTCTTAAATACGTTTCTAAGAATATTTTCCTTATTATTAAAAGTAATTATTTTTTCATTATAAAAAACTGAATATATATTACTGATTTATGAACTACTGTATAGTTCCCTATTTACGTTTATAATTTTTGTTTTCTTTGTATTTATACTTCATTGAGAAGGTAGTAATAGCCTATAGCAAGATATCTGTATTACGGCTGTGAATAGATAGGTTAGTTCTGTGTATATATAGTATGTGTATATTGTTAGTACAAGAAATATAATAGTCGTTCTTCAATATCATTGAATGTATTATCATGTTCAACAGACCTATTGCTTGCTACCTAGTTTTGTTATATTAAAAGTTGTTAACGCATTTGAAGTAACCCTATCTTCAAAACAAGTACGTATTTTGGTGTATGTCATTGTTCATTTAACTACAAATGATAATGTAATTGTTAAAGACAAATTAAACGTGAAAATTGCCAAGTTTAAACTCAACAAATATAAGCATAGTCAACGTAATTCATAAGGCTTCGCTAGTCATTATTTTTATCACTATTTTTATGATAAAATATCGGTTAGGAAATATGTGTTTAATAAACAACCAACAATAGATTTATTTATTACGTAAAAAGTAATATATGTTTATTAAATACTAACCTATGACTAAAATGAAATAGATCAATACAAAATGGTAACTTGTGAAAAAATGGTGATTGCTTTGTACAATATGAATGCAGCGATGGTAGCCTATACCTGAAACAAAATCACAATAATAGGTTACGTTTGTTAACAAATAATTAATCTAGCAAGCCTAGATTGTTTTAGTGAGGACATTCTAACGTAGGTCTAACTAAAATTACCTTCTGTAAGACGTAAATTACTTAAATGATTTACCTAACAATTATTAACAACGTAAAATTGTTAACAAATTTTCATTCGATATCTTTTTAATTAAGTGCTATTTACACTGCATTTCATACCGTAGTTCATAGTAATTAAACTTTCATTTAACTTTAAGGTTAATGGATTATAAAATGTTTAAGTGTAATGTACAAAATGCAAAAAAGTGGTCATTTTCCCAAACACCCTTTAGAGTATTAATGATGCTGTATAAATTTGGTAAAATGTGGAGACCTATGTCTCTAGTAAGCTATATATTACTAAGTAAGCTATATATAAGTAAGAAAAATATTACTTATTTTAAATTTATAAAGACGATTTGAAATTGCTTAAGTTTTGTACGAGGGATTGAGAATTTTTATTTAATTTTTACACTCAAATGATTTCAAAATAATTCCATTGAACAAAAAAATGAGCTCATTCAATGACAGTGTATTTTCTTTGATTGAATTTTAAGGTTATTCAGGATACATAATCTAAGTGATCTATTGTTGAAGGATGAACTATTTTACCATTATATGGTGTTCCTAGTGGTGATAGGTCGCCAGTTTCAGAGCTTCATAAGACCCATAGCTTCCATATCCTTTATAACCAGTGTAGCTCCCTAAACCAATGCCACCGTAATATCCTCCCAGACCAACAGTAACTGCCGGGGCTGCTACTGAAACAGCTGCTACAGGGTACGAAACTGGGACAGGCCTAGCAATAGCCACTGTATATGGTTGCGGAACAGGTACTGCAACCGGCTGTGGAACTGAAACGGGTACCGGATGAGGTACAGCCACAGGTACAGGACGCGGTACAGCTACTGGATAAGGTTTAGCGATAGTTACAGGATACGGTCTTGGTACGGGAACGGCAACAGGTCTAGGTACGGCTACAGGAACAGGGTGTGGAACTGGAATGGGTACAGGACGAGTAACTGTAACAGGTACTGGTTGCGGAACTGGAACCGGGACAGCTTGATTGATAGTGGTAACTGTTGCTCGGACAGCTCCAATGGACGGAGCGTAAGCCAGTCCCAGCCCTCCATAGCCGAATCCTCCGTAGCCAAGTCCTCCATAGCCGAGTCCTCCATAGCCGAGTTTACCGTAGCCATATCCACCATAGCCATGTCCGAAGCCGTACCCTCCATAACCAAAATCGAATATTCCTCTTTTTATTGACTTCTTTTCCTCCTCTACTTTAGCAGTCTCTCCCGCAAGCGATGCTGCAGCAAGGCCGAGCAGCATTAAACATACCTGATTTAAAAAATATAAATGATAAAATTTTTCTGAAAATGGAATTAAAAAACAAAATTAATTTCTTACCTCTCAAAACAAAGATATTTTGGCTAACCTGCAAACAACACTTGAGAATTATCGGTGAGAAAACTTTGAACAGAAAACTTCTCAAAACCACAATCATCTGTTTAAAGTTTTGTAAAAAAATAAGATTCCTAATAAAGTTAGTATATTCTGATTGCATTCTTAAAAATTACATTGCCGCTGCATGGGGGTGCAGACTAGCTGCAACTATTGAGAGGATTTAGGTGTTCCTCGCGGTACCCGAGTCTAACAACCACTTACACTTACAACACTACACGTACTAGTCTGCATTAGCCCAAGTGTGCCCAATAGTCGGACGTTAAACTCAAAAAAAAAATACACTTACGACCTTAACACTTTACACTCACACTTACATTTAGTGAGGCGATAATAGGCTCAATGTGCTTTTCGCCTTACAATACAAAAAAAGAAACAAAATTACATTGAAGGTAAATTAAGTTAAGTTAGTCTTAAATTTTGAGAAAATTCTTATTTTGTTTATTATTAAATCTTTATTACTCTCTAGAGACAAAGTCGTGCAAATTCCATATAGCAATAAATTTTATAAAATGTTTGCGTTTTAACGTTCTTAAAAAATCGTTGACTATTTTTACCTTGAAGTCAGTCTATTAAGTTTGTGAATCCGTCTTAAAACACAGCAACAAAACTGAATTCAGTTAAAACTTTATAAGTAGATGTTACAAAGTTTAACAATTTTCAAACACATAACATTTAAAAAAAAAAACGTTTTACTGATTTTAATAATAATAAGTTTAAAATTGAAAATTAATAAAGTGTTAGTTAATGTTATAATGTTTTAAAAGTTTTACTTAAAGTTAAAGTTAAATAGTTATTTTTAAACGTATAAATTGGACTTTGCTATCAAGCTATTACTAAAAGATTTGTTGTGCTAAATTATATGTTAGCACTTCAGAACGTTTATTTAAGCGGTGTTATTAGTTTTTGGAAATTCGATTGTATCACATCAGCAAGATTATTAGTAAATGTTCATTATAAAAAGTTTTATTGAAGCGGTCATTATGATAA
Source organism: Callitettix versicolor (assembly GCA_022606455.1). Lineage (NCBI taxonomy): Eukaryota > Metazoa > Arthropoda > Insecta > Hemiptera > Cercopidae > Callitettix > Callitettix versicolor. Next base: position 50,473,937 of record CM040185.1, on the reverse strand, counting down.
GAACCAAAACAGGGACCTAGAAATGTCCAAACCTCCACAGCATTTTTTGAGGGGACTTTAAAAAATGTGTGTGTGTGTGTGTGTGTGTGTGTGTGTGTGTGTGTGTGTGTGTGTGTGTGTGTGTGTGTGTGTGTGTGTGTGTGTGTGTGTGTGTGTGTGTGTGTGTGTGTGTGTGTGTGTGTGTGTATACGTATTCCTTCACGGACGGGGTAAGTAAATTACATTGAAAACCGGTGTACATCTGTTTGACACAATTATTTTTAGGAGAAACATTGTTCCATTGTTTCGCCAAAGTCGTATCTGGCATTTTCGACGTTATTCTCTAAGCCTGAAGTCTGAGTCGAAAAACTAAAACGTTATTTGCAATTTGTAAAAAAAAAAATATGTAGAGACCACGACAATCGGTCTAAATTTCTTCAGAAAAATATAGAAACAAGTTTTGTTAAAATTTTGGTAAGAATATGAAAGTGCATAAATCAAGTAGGTGTCTGAATTTAAAATATAATGAATTTAAGCTTTTAGTTTTTAAAAAAACCTGTATGCAGTTGCACTTAAGTTTATTTATATCAAAAACTGGTACCTCGATCAATCTATTTTACAACCTCTTGAAGTAAAGTTCAGTAGACTGATACTCTCAATGAGATTTAGCAATCCACTATCTATACCATTGGGCTTGAGGTCCTTAGGGTCCTGAAAGCCAAACATCCTTTATTTCCTGCTGGCGTTTGTAGTTTCCTTATTTGTCCAGCGCAACATAAGCACGGTTTCCTTATGGTGTTATTATCCTATTTCTCCAGTCTTGAAGTCCCAGCACTCTCACCTTAGCCCTATAAGGATTGTGTTTCTCGTCCCATTAAGGATTTGATCCCTTTAAGGATTTCTGCTTTTACATTAAACAGGAAGCCTCTTTACTACCGCGTCCTTTCTTCTCAGTTTAGATGGATTTATTGATTTGAGATGTTCGACCCCCATCTCGTACATCTTCCATTACTAGTTGGGTAGGTCTGCCTAGCTTCTCTACAGTCTGCTACAGCTTGTGGATTCTATGGGGTACAGACGTAGTTCCCCTCTCCATGATTTTGTCACTCACCAGATCTAATTTTTTCAGTTCCCAAAGTTTTTTCTTGGCTTTTGTTGATTTTGACTGTTTGTTTTCACTCAAAAAATCACACAAGTAGCTTGCGAAATAACCACTGCACTCAAACCGTTCAGAGGCCTGCATGCATAGATAAGACTAGATTACAACTGGAGATAGCCTAATATTCAGAGTTACGGTTCTCCCCTTAGCCACGCAGCCTTTGGCTTGGGATGAAGAGTAGTTAGACCCAGTTAGGGTACTTCTGGATTGCCAAACCGAACTCAGAATATTTAATCCCCGTAAAGGTTGCTATACCGTATTTTCTACTTACTTCGTATAAAGACAATCGATCTACTTATGCCTACATTCTTGTAAATTTTTATTGGAAATTGAGCTACTGGAGTTGCCATGATCGAGAACAGTTTTGAAAAACCTATATATATATATATTAGATTTTTAAAACTGTTTAAAGGTACAAGATTATTGTTAAGTGATTTCTTACTTTTTGGAACAGCGAAGACAGCTGTTCTCCGCGATTATTTAAAGTAGCCCAGTAGAAATCGAAGTTTGAACCGGATCGTCCTTGCATCAGAAAGAATAAATTTCTTACGTCCTTACGTCAATGGCGAAAACTAGTTCCTATACGAGTGTACGTGCACATTTCACAACACTTGCTTCCAGTCGTTCAGTTCTAATATGGTGGCCAGTAAAATGTTTCGCATAACTTTAAACTGGAAATGGACGTGTTATCCAATACGTGATCGCCGGGAAAGTTGCAGCCGATGGACCAGTTCACTAACTCATCGTGCCTGGATTGTAGGCCACAATGAGTTTGTTGTGATAGGGGAAACGACACATGTCGTTATATTTTAAAGCAGCCAAACGGCGTCCACGGTTAGTGGTCAATCAACGTTTACAGTTTATGAAATTAAAGTTACAAATACATTGCACAAACTTTCTCACTGTCGATTAAACTATTTAAAAAAACATATGAAACACGTTTCAAGCTAAAATATTTGTTTCCATATTCCATCAAAAATCTGATTCGGAAAGTATTGTTGAAAGTTAAAAACCATAAAATCGGCACAATTTACAAAATCAGTTCATCAGGTTTTAGCTAAGTGTAAAGAAATCACTCAAGTTAGTGTAAAAAGCATTAGAATAAATATTTAAAGTTCGAGTGTAAATATAAATAAAAATCTGAGTTTGTTAAATTTTATTCTTTTTACTTCCGCTTAAGCTTAAGCATAATTTTACTTAAGCTTCTTTAGTTTTAAATTTTACTTCCGAATCGTCAATTCCTTTTATTTCAAATTTACTACAGAGATTTGACTTCTTGATCTGTGAAAACAGTATATGATCAAAATTTCAACAAATGGCTACGAAACCATTTTGAAAAATTAAGCCTATTTTCCACATTTGGGGAGATTCTGCAGAATACAAAGCTATCTAGATAGCTATATAAGTTTTATTTGAATACTTATGTTTAATTTTATCAACATCGTTTATTCTGCTTTTGGGAAAATTAAAGTTTTGTTAAAATGGAGTTTTAAAAAAATGACCCAACCTTATTTGGAAATAAGAAAGTTACTTTATTCTACGAGTTAGTTACAAAAACTATTGAAAGTTTTTTTGAAAACTATTCAAAATGAGACTAATGAAACTGTGAAACCACTATGCCATTACAACCACCCTGTATACACGTATAGGCCTATACGTCTTGTAAAAAAGTGATCTAGAAAGTCCCGGGTTTTGGTCTTACTATGATGGACGCTCCAACAGTTTATATTCCAAAGGAAATGACTAATAAACGATGATAATTATCATGTTTATGTAATTCTCTCTAAAATATTTTTCTGATCTTAATTTGACCTCCATTAAGAATTATTAAAAATCTTAAGAATTATAGAATTACAATACAATACTGGAATATAATCTTTTTCTTTATTAGTGTTTTTGTGCTTAACCACTTTTAGATATGCCTGTGGCTAACGCCTTTCTTTGAAATTTTTTCCCAAAAAATATAAGAAGAAACCAAAATTAAAGTAATAAAATTTTGTTATATGTTTTATAAAAATTAAATTCAATGTTGTAAAAGTACAATATGAAGTAGTCTACACATCGTATTGTCTTGGGTCCTGCGTCCTGGGTCTAAAACTTACCATGATGGCCGCTACAATAACTAATTCAATGGAAATTCGCTAATAAAATATTAATAATTTACCGATTTGGTGAAAAGTGTGAAAGGCAATAAATATTTCAATGTCTAATTAATTATTAACTGGTGCTGGAAGGTGATAAATCCACAAACAAGCAGCAGCGTGTTTGTTGGGACATTTTATAAGTGATACGGAAAACGGAAATTTCTTGCAAATACAAATCAAGTGGAATACGAAACTGTAATATATCTGGTTCGAACCAGTTGCCGAAAAAGATTTCTTGGAGATATAGCTATAAATATGTAAAATATTGGGAAATTTTAGAAAACTTAAATTTTCTGTAACAGCTGCATTTAATTCCGAGAACCTCTGGAAGAAGTTTTAAAGAACCACACGAATTAGCAGTCTCGCTCAAGGTCAAGAAATACACGTCCTGCAATTAGGAATCAAATCGTAATCGTTTCTTTTTGACATCAATTTGTTAGGTAACATTTCTTGACAACACTCTGATTAATCTTCGTAAATTCATCGGCGGTCAGGTTAGGGCTTATTTCAAATTTGGTACATTAGTTTCACTGCATACATTACAAACATTTTAAAAAATCTGAATAAATGATTTAAAGAAATCATACCAATTTTCCTGTTGTTAGCTATTGTCCAAGAAGTGAATTCTCTCGTGAGATACTGACCAGTTACATTTTTGTAGGTAATTAATGACTATCCCTTTACAAAAGCTTTGCTCTGTTGACATTTTACACAAGGGTTTGGAGGTACTTCTGTCTTTATATGGTTAGTGTTCTTATCATTTTTCTATTTGAAACCAATTTTCTCAGAGATGAGACCCGCCAAATCGTTTTTCGAGTTTCAAAATGCCGCATTCCAAAATTGTTACAATCGTTACAGCTGTTTCCGAAAAAAAAGAATACTTTTACACACATATATTGCTTATCTTTTATTTTATTGCACATTTTATGTACTATGACAATTTCTACCTTATTTTATAAACAAGTTCATTAATAATACGAATTCAATTTTGAAAAAGTTAATTGATACTTAGGATTTTCCAGCTGCTTGAACACAAACAAGAGTTAAATATCAGCTGATTAAACGGTATTAATTCGCACTGGTTTTATATTTATCATTGTGACGCGTTTTTTCTAATTCAAATGAATTTTCCCAAATATCCACCCATATCGATTTTTTTATATAGAAAATATTATTCCAAAACTATAACAAAATCGTTGAGCAGTTTCCGATAAAAAACTATATGTTTACAAAAATTGCTACTTTTTAAATTACAAGATATTCACAATTTAATCGAAATACTATTTTGGTACATTTTTTTAATGAAGTTTAATTAAAAATAGGCTTAAAAGCGAATTCGATTGAATATTTAAGCTTTTAAAGATTAAGGCGGGCAAACTAGGCTTACGTGCTAATATTTATCAAAACCATTAAATTTCTTTGTCAGCGATAACACGGCCACATGGATGCAAAATGAAAATCATTTCTGCCAACTCAGGAATATAACCTCCACGGCCGTAGCGAGGATGTGATTCTGCATTTTGAAAATCAACAAAATATTTGTTTCACTTACCAGTGACGACTTCATGGTGGCGAGTCCGACACGATTAGTGTTTGCTCTCCCGGTACACGCTTATATAGCTCCACAAGGACTACGCCCAGGAGATGCAACTACGGTTGTGCAACTAAGGACATGTTTGGAAGTCTTGGTTTCTAAAAGTTTAGATTCTGCCGTTTCAAAAATTAAATATTTCTTATGGTAAATAACATTGGACTTTTACAATCAAGATATCGTGTTTGATGGCAACCGTAAACCTTAATTTCACAAACAATTCCGCTAGAATAAGGACGATAGCCACAGAACAATATACAAAGTCTAATTTCAAGAAATAGGTCATACATTTTTTTCATGTGTTAAGCTTTAATCATTACTATATATAATATCTTTCTCATTTAACGAATTATAAAACGTTGTAAAAAAATCGATTTGTACGCTTCAGGTAACTGTATACGCGGGCTTCGCAACAAATTTTTTGCGTAATAAACATTACTTTTCATTGATTTGCTAGTTGACTGAAAAATTTCGTTTCAATGTAAACTATAGTAAGTTTACTTGTTTGCGAGTAATATTTTGGCAAAGTAAGTCAGATTATTGGCCAAAACCCGCACCATTCCTTGCATTAAGATACTAACTAACATGCAACTAACATTTTACACGATACAAAATCATGGAGTAGCGTTGTCGGTTGGTCGCCCTGTTTGACTGCTGGAGCTCTCGGAAGTAAGCCAGCCATTAGTTTAAATAAATTAAGCTTTTTGGGTGCCTGCTATTTTGTTTCAGACAAACAAAAGAAAGATTGAGGTAGCCTAAAACCTACTAAGTATTGCATTTAACTTTTCCATTAAAATTTATCCAATCGTTTCGTAGTATGGACAGCGTTAGTTTGGTTAACATTTAACAACACATTTGACTGTTCTAATACAAGACACAAAAAATAAACTATAAAGTGCACAGATTAGGCCTACGCGTTTTGCTACTACAGCTCGTAAAAATTTCACATTTTAAAGCAAATTAAGCATTTTGCGAGTGATCACCATTTTGTTTAAATCATTGTATATCAGTTTAATGTAACTTAAAAGCTAACATTATATTCTTTTTTCCTATTTACTTCCGTTTCAAGACGGCGATCTATGAATTACTGATGACGAGTGTACACAATTTTAATCAAACGTATTGGCCGATTGTTTTGAAATTTGGTAAGAATATACCTTGTACAAAGCCCGAAAGATGTATGTGTAATATTTCTTCTCATTAACTTCCGTTTCAAGATGGCGGCATCTGATTTTATTGAGACTGAAAGAATGTATGCAGTGTTAGCTTTGAAACGGCAATCTTGTTAGGCCTAATATTGAAGTGAACGATAACGTGTCTAAAACTTTGAAAAACTAAATTCATCCTGTCAATTTTTTAAAGTTAATTTTGACTGTATATGAACTAATGGTTAGAAAATTTGCTAATTTGAAAGTGACACTGTGACGACAGAATAATTTGTTCCACTGTTTGCTTGTGCTCAATACATCTTTTATAATAATTAAAATATTCAAAGCCTATGGCATCTTTTCAGTGATTACAATAAAATGTAACTATATTCAGTGAAAAAGTTTCAAAAAATTCTACTAATCTGACCACACGGTTCTTTGCAGGCTGTTTCTAGGATGGGGTAAAACCCAGACCCGGGATATCAAAATGACTTTTTATTCCGACTTTTAGGTCACTTTTTGTGTAATTGTTTATGATTGCAATGAGTTAATGATTGCATTATGTAATTTTGATGGTAGCATGGACTAGTTCGTTACACAGCAAAATAAGTTCAACGGTTTCAAAATGGAGGTCATTTTGAACTTCTTTGTCTGAATGCTTTTGAAAGTCTGATTTTATCATTGCAATCAGCGTTAAAAGTACACAAATGGTATTTTAAACTTTCAAAATCCTTTGGATTTAAGAAATTAAATTTAATGGTTTTCATGTTTATTTTTTTAATTTTATTTTATATGTAATTTGAAAGTATAAAACGCAGATGAATAATTGTAATAGATACAGCTTTAAGCTGACTACATGCTGTTGAAATATGAATTTTTCTGAATTCACTCCCATCACGTCAATAAGACAACTGCTTGTTGCGATTGTTTAATCTTCTTATAGTAAGAAAGTAAAATCTTTAGGCATAATGACACATTGGAAGATTATTAATTGGTTTAGTACTTATGGATAAAATACCATTAATCATTAATTCCGTGGAAAGCTAAGTCTAGTGAGACCAACCATGCAAGCACAAGCCCTAGCAAGGCACGTCTATATAGGCCAAACCTGTGAAGGCACGATCCCTAGAGTCAAGCGGCTTACAAGTCCCGGCCAAGCTATTGGACTAGCACTTCGCTTGGACGCCGTGCCAGGCCCACTCGTGTCCGTCTCGGTCTGAGAAGTCCAAGACATCCAAGTCCAGACCATGACTGCCCAACCAAAATGCAAGTCCCGGCAATGCTATAGTCCAAGCCGTGCAGTGTCCCGGCTCTAAAGTCCCAGCCAAGGCGAGTCCCGTACAAGATCTTTGAACCTTCCTAGACTAGAACAAACACGTTATGTCTCTAGACCAACTGATCACGACAAACGATAATACAGTATCTGTCATTTATCAACCTGATAAACAGTAATGTAACAAACGTACTATTTCACAAAATGTACACTTATAGTAGTTGAACTGGACTGAATATTTATTTAGAACGTTTGCTTAGCAACTTAAAAATAATTAATGTCAATTGTTAATATGTTTTTAAGTTTGTTTTAAAATTCAAATGGTTTTTACTTTGAAGAATGAATAAATGAGTTTCTAGGGTTAGTATTGCTCTGCGACCTTTGCAGATATATTTTGCCCCTTTCTATATTCCTGAGTTGTTAAGTTACAGAGCCTTTGCCGGCTCTAGTCTCTTCATAAATTCTATGAATTGAAGAGGTTTCAAGGTGAGTAACTCCTCCACTTCTAATTGATATCTCCCCAATTTATTATCGAAGTGCTGACAGATGCTTGCTCTGCTAATTTCCATTAAATGTTTTCCCTCTTACTCTATTTTTAACTTATCACAGTGGTTCTGCCAAACTTGGATTTTTTATTGTGCTTTGAGATCTCGCTCGCTTATTCCATGTAACATTCTTACTCATTTTGTACCCATGATTAGCTAGAGAAATAATGTCTGCCCACTCAGGTATTATTTTACCTACGTGCACGCGAGATACACCAGTGCAGAATCTATAGATTCTATATTCATTGGTTATGGCGCTTTATCCAGCCCTAGTTTCATAATAAAGTATACAATTTGAAGGGGATTCAAGGTGGGTAACGCCTCCACTTCTAATTGGTGTCTTCCCAGAGTTCTACCTCTCCTCATAACTGTCTCCCAGTAGCTGGTGAGGGTTTTCTACTCCTCTTAGCCAAGGTTTCTAAGGTGTCTCTTGAGAGTGCAATAACCCATAAGAAACCATGGCTGCAATCTTAGCCTATTTATACTGAGGCCCTATTTATACTTTGCTTTGCTCCTGCAAAAGTCTCCAAGGAGACTTCTTGGTACGTACACCTTGGTACGTCTTGTACCTCTTTTTTCCTCTTGTACCGATAACCACTTTCTTGCCAAGTCATATACTTTTTTACTTTCCTCTACCCCAGCGTGCCCTGGTACCTAGAGAAGTGAAACGTTATTGCTCTGGCTCATCTTGTTTACCTTCTGTGGGAATTTCCACATCATTGCTGAGCTGGTGGTTGGAGAACTCAGGGCTTTTATGGCGCCTTGAATATCGTACATGATGGTGATATTTTATCAAGCTCTCTGATGGCGTTTTGAAAAAATGTCAGTCCACATTTGCATGCTATTTAACAAACTTTTTATTTACTACTTTATTTTTTCATGTAGGCTACAGTTTCTATATTGAATTTTTTCAAAATTTTAATTTTCCTTCATCAATACTTTACTTACAGAACAATAATAATCACTATAAATGATTACAGTATTTAACATTTGTAAAAGCTTTATAAACGATTGTGTGATTATGTTGATAAAATATTCTTTCGTGAGACCTATTCAGATGAAAATTGCCATGCGCAGACCAAGTACAATTTCACGTATATATTGCATTCTGCTAATTCAAGGCGCTTGGCAAATGCATACAGTTCAGTGCTGTGCATACAGTTATATTTAGCAAATACTATATTGACAAATATCAATACAAATATGACCTACTGAAGTAACCATAATATCTCCAGGTCAAGTTCTAAAAGATCGTTAAAATTTAAATATTTATTTATGATTATTCCTTAAATAATTATATATTCCTTTTTGCATGGTTTATTTAAGTGCATGGTTTTTTTTAGGCTATTATATTATATTGGGCCGAGGACCCAAACACTTTGAGGCAATGGGAAAATATCCCAGCGTCTTTCTTCCAGAAGTACATATTGACAGATGTGTGCAAAGAAATCTTGACAGGCGATAGAATGGGAAAAATATCGCATTATGTTAGATAGTCAAGAAGTCATTAAAGCAATGAGTTCTCCAACCATCAGCTCTGTAGTGGTCTAGGAATGTCTGTAAAAGTTAAACAGGCTAGGTCAGAGCAATAAGGTTACACTCCTCTGGTTACCAGGTATACATTTCTCAACACTCCCCTGGGATAGAGAGAAATGAGAAAGCAGATAAGCTGGCAAGTAAAGGGGAATCAACCCCACTTACAGAACCAGAATTGTTTTGCGGCTTTGTAGATAGCTACTTTATTCAAGATGAAGCTTAAAGAGGAAGAAGACGCTAAAATATCTTAGCTTTGTAAAGATAAGCGATTGTTAAGACAAACAAGGTTTTCCTCAGGAAATTCCATTATTATTATTCTATATTTAATTGCGATTTAACTACTTATCTGACTATAAATTTAATTTAATAATTAAAGAAAATATTACCTCACAATAAAGTTTTACCTTCTACCAGTTTTACCTTAATAAATAGCATTCATCATAACACAATCTCGATCGCTTCATGGAGAAAGAGTACAAATTTTAAATAAAGTTGGTCTAGTAACATTTTCATAAATATTACTGTATTACTGTTACTGTTACTGGTTAAATTTGGGGAAAAGCTTGTGAATGCATCATATCACTGTTATAGTATGGCATTCAAGCAATTAATGTACTGTGATATCTACAATTCTTTAGAACTAATAGTAGCACTAAGCCTCAAATGTACTAAAAAAACTCAGTTCACTATTAAACTTAAATTGACTTCAAGAATATTAATAATTTGTTCAGTTAAGTCTGATGGTTTTTTACATGTTATTTCTGATATCACAAGGTTTTATTTTTCCCTGATACAAAGATGTCTTAGACCCGCCTAAAAAAAGTTCTCACTTCAAATACAAATTAAACTGTAAAAATTAAGTTTATTTCAAAATTGATCACAATAACTAGTGCAGTGTTGTAATTTTAACAACACCCGAATTTTTCTTTTCAAGAGTCCAGGGAAAGAAACTAAAGAGTCAAAAATTTCTGATTTTGAAATAGTAATGCCATAGGTTAGCATTTATTTTTTAACTGAGCCGCCTCGGTGGCATAGTAGATAGCGTACTAGGCTTTCACCCCGAGGACCCGGGTTCGATTCCCGGCGAGGAGGGCTTGGCATTTTCATATGCTATAAATCATCCCATCGTCTGCATTAGCCCAAGTGTGCACAATAGTCAGACGTTAAACACAAAAAAAAAGTCCAAAGTTATAAGCAGTTAAAAATAAGGGATGCTAAGAAAGAATGTAACATGTCCATGTCTAGCTGGGAAAAAGTTGTATTAATTAGGTATACATTTAGTTGTATCCTAATAATTAACATGCCTAGTCCAACATTGTTTACTCACAACTGTAGTTAAAAAAGTACAATAATTTTTTTTTTAATAAGAAGTTTGTTTTCTTTTGTGAGTAATTATGTTGAGTGAATTTGTTAGTTCTGAGAATGAACAACAAGCTATTAAAACTGCAAAAAAAAAGACAAAAGTTTGGCCTTATGAGAGAGGTTAAGAAAAAAATTAGACTTGAGAGTCACTAAACTGGTAAGCCCTGTAATTGCCAAAGAACATGCTTTAATAAAATTAATTAAGAAGAACATAACTTGATAATTATGAACATGTATGATTTCAAGTCTCATGATGCTTTATATATATATATATATATATATATATATATATATATATATATATATATATATATATATATATATATATATATATATTTGTCTGGTCTACCAACCCAGTAGCATTTTCTGTTGGCCCATTGTTGGTATTTTGTTTTCACACAAGGTAGGGCAACGGTTAAAATTGGCACAAATGACTACCAATTAATAACAAACCAAATCCCAACATACAGCCAACAATTAAATCACCAAAAACCAACAAAGAAATTGTTGGCCCAACTTAATCCCAACAGTTACCCAACTAACTTTCAATGGTAACCCTACTAATTACCAACATGTTTAAAGTGTTATATTTCTATTCAATTGATCAGTGAACTTAATAGTAATCATAACTTCTCTACATTCGCGAACATATTTGAATACCTTTTATTATCCTAATTAATTATATTAATACCTTTAATTATAGTTAAGTAGAAATAAAATATGAATTTTTTAAAAATTTGTAATCATTGTAACACTATTGTTAGTATAGTAATTATTATTATTGTAACAGGATATAATATTATTCTGTTCACAACTATGCTACAAAAAAATTTGTTCTGTTATTGGCAATTCAGTGTAAGTTATCACATGCACTTGCACTTTGCAGTAAATTTTGCAACATCGATAAAATACTACTATACTAACAAATAAGACACTATTTTTAAACTTTTGAAATAATTATATCCTATTTAATTTATGAGATATTTATGAAATATTTAACAAAATATTTCTTATATTTTCTGCCAACTAAGAATTAATATTGGGCCTTCGCAGAAGTTTTCATGAATGTAACAGTTGGCCTAGCAAACAAACAACTCGTTGGCCTATTGAAGATAATTTGTTGGCATATTAACTAACCATTGTCCAACTTTGCCGACAAAATCCCAACATTGGGCCAACAATGTGTGCTACGGGGGCAGTCCAGCGACACAAGCCTGGTGTTGATAAAACAAAAGCAGATCTTGGAAATGCCTCTTTCAGTTATAGATGTGGTGATTTACCAGAAGACATAATGTTTGTCATGATGCTTTGATTGCCTTGCATGGCATCGAAGGGGTAAATTAAACTACATCTTATAATTGTTGAAAACCACTGTTAGTGTGCCACAAGATATACCATGTGGTAAGCATGAAAACTACGGTCACAAATTGGCCAGTGATATAAAAGAAAAAATTTGCTTGCATATTAAATTGCTGGAAGATAGAGAAAGTTACTACAGTCTTCAGGATATGAAAAAAAATATCTACCATCACAGTTAAATATCAGTAAACTGTACAATATGTTCAAACAGAAAAATCCTGATGTTACCAAGTCCTATGAGATTTACTCAACCATATTTAACACTGACTTCAACATTATATTTGAATACCCTAGAACAGACACCTGATTCCAGCATGACACATTTCCTGCTACATTAACAAACTTGGAAAATGAACGTTAGGCCAAAAAAAATTGTGAGTTAAAATTAAGAAATTGCAAAAAGAAAAGATGAAATTTTAAAAAATGATAGCAGGGCAGATCCACCAACTGAGTGTGTTGTGAACCAGTAAGAGTTATTTTTACATTTATTCAGAGACAGTCATTAAAAAAGGTTGTGATATGCCATCTTTTCTTTATCACTTCATTCATAATTTCCTTGATTCAAACGTCAAAAACTTAATTTTGTTTTCTATTCCTGTCCAGGTCAAAACAAAAACACTATCAATTTTAGACTTGTTCATTATATTGTAAATCAGGAGCACAAATTGAAATCTATTAAATGCTAGTTTTCTATTAGGGGCCATTATTATAATAAGTGTGATAAAAATTGTGGATTGATAAATGCTAAATTAGATTTCCAACTGCCATATGATTGGATTGAACATGTGAGTGTGTGTAGACAGAAACTGTCACTGTTTACTGTGATAGTTGTAACAAGATATAATCATGAAGTGGACACAGTACCTTGAAAAGCAATACCTAAGAAGCGTACTATTTGCTATTGGACCAATAAAAAATTCAGGAGGAAAATATGCCTAGTTCTGCACTTGACACCTTCATTTTCACTATATTTTGTTCTTAAACTCCGTTTTGTAAGTTATTACTTAAATAAATTCTTGATATTTTTTTCTAAAATGACATAAGTACAGTACATTTATTTGAAATTCTAAGGGATAATGCAAAACTTTCAAAATTGTAATTATTTAAGAAATCTTTAATGTGTAAATCTCTAAAATTTGAAAAAAGTTCTTTTGTAAAATAAAGAGAATGTGACGACACGTTCTTTCCCTGGACTCTTCAGCTGTTTATTATATTTTTTTTAACGACACGAGGTTGGATTCGCTCTTTAAATATGTGCCTGTATCAATCACCAACTAATAATTATTTTCAAAATAAAATAATATTAATTAGTCTCGTCAAAAATAAAAAAGCTGCTGTTGAACTCTTTAATCTGCGTAGTACAGTGCATGTTAAAAAGAAATAATTTTGCAGTATAATGTACTGCAAATAATGCAAAAAAATGCTTTAGAAGTAATCTGGCAATGGCTTGTAACAATAACGTTATATTATTACAAATATTGTAACTGACAGCTTTACTTGTAGCTGAATGATGTATGAACTAATAAAAAAAAGAATAATATATTACATACTGTACTATTTATTATAGAGTAACCATAGATAGAAAGTAACCACTGCATAGGTTGGACAGATATTTGTTAATAGTTGTTATCACGGTATATAGATACCGTAGTTGTTATGACCTAAAAGTGTAAAAATTAAAATTCACAGATATGACAAAATGACTATGTGACTGTGTTTCAGTTTTGTTTTGTAATTTTCTGTTTAGTTGTGTTAAGAATAAAATTGTACGTAAGGAACCAAGGTTACAAAAACCTTTCTTTGAATTTAGTAATACAGTTTGTGTTTTTACCGTATATAGTAAGATTGTTCTTTATTACCTGATAATTTCTGGACAATGGTAAAAAAAGAAGATTATATGTTTGGCATAAGTTCTATTTATTCCTTAAAGCCAAAATTTGTTGACTTTTGCACCTGATCTAATTATTACATTGATTAGCTAAAGTCATGCCACCTTGTGCATATTATGTGTATGAGAGTATGATTGAATCTAGTGAAATTCCTCCAGAACAAGAAGACAACTTAAGTGGTGAAAATTTACAAAGGAAATTATACTTTCTTTGTGAACAACTGCAAACAATGGTACAAGGATTACCTGTGTAAGTTTATCTTAACAGTTATATCAGTTTTAGTATCTATTTAAAGTTATGCTTTGTAGGTAAATATGCAGTGTAGCCTGTCCTGGATTTTTCGATATTTTTTTTACTAAAACGCTTTATTACATGCCCAAAAGCAATAATCCAAAATATAAAAGCATGGAAACCATGCAAAGTATGATAAAAATCGAAAATAAAAGTGACCAACATAACCTCAAAATTGCTACACAGCGCGAAAGTTGGTAATGTGTTGTAGATTGGTAAAACGATAAAAATACGTCTAACATGGATTTTGGGTGATAAAAACCTTATTTTTTAAAAAAAGAATACTCCATAACCTAACTGACATGGTTGTTAAGCCTAACATAGTATTGGGTACAAAAAACCTTTATTTTTTTTTAAAAGGATACTCCATAACCTGACATGACTGTTACGTGGTGAACTTAAGTGACACAGATGATGGGTAAAAACCCTGTTTAATTAAAGTAGTTACTGACCTTGTAATAAATGTTATTGTGGCGGATATAATGTAGCCACTGCTTTGTAGAATTGGTGAATTCTTTGCTTATACAGTGATACCCTGGCTACGGTCGGCCTGGACCAACGATCATATTGTACAACGATCAGATCATATCACAAATGTCATCCATATGTATAATAAGGCTTGGTTATAACAAAATTCTTTTTTTAAACTTCATTGTTTTAAAATGGTTATTTTCTATACAATATGAAAATGTTAGTTTTATGCACCATTTTTCCCCACTATGTCCCATTTTCACAAGAATGTGGCTTAACAAATTTTAGTAATTTGTAGCTGTGACTAGGTTTTAATCAATGTGACTATTGAGTATTGTGGGTTTTTTGAAATAAAATTGTGGTCACTCAAAATGTCTGATGTACTTGTTTATTGTATTAAAAGCCTATGACCCGATTATCACTGGGAAACAGTGCCTCACATTTGAATGAAACTTTTTTTACACATAGCTATAAGATTTTAAGCAATCTCAAACTGCCCTACACCTATTTCAAAAAAAAAAAATGGCTTTCAAAATTGCAAATTTATTTATTTGTATGTTTATACAAATTTAGCAGATTTAAAAAATATATTTTGTAAATACACTTTTTAGCAGGTTTTAGGCTATCTTAAACTGCTGTGCACTTATTCAAACCAAAATGGCAGCTACTCAAAATGTTTGATTTATTTTAAAAGTATTTTTTACAAGGAATAGGAGTAAAATGGTTTGCTTGTAAAATGGAAACTATAAAATGGTGTTTTTTGGATCATAAAAACACTTTATAGTTAATAGTTTTTTTCATGTATTGGAACAGGTAGATCTGATGGTAAAAAAATTTCTGTCTGATACACTGTCTGTTGTTTGTGTTAAAATTCCAATTTTTCCCATTATTCACTATGAAAAGATTTAAATTAATAGAAATGTTTATAATTTTTAAATACATGGTTTTAGACTATCTTAAACTTTCTTTCATATGTTTGAAACAAACAGTTTCACTGAAAATACCTCATTTATTTAAAAAAGTATGTTTCCACAAGCTCTAGCACTGTTTTATTTCTTCATTTAAAATGTATGGTACAATATCTTAAATGCCAAGGTTGATGGTGGGTATTGGCCGACTTATTTTGCCCAAAAAAAAAAAAAAAAATATTCTACCAATAACGATAATTTGCTTTTTGTTAACAAAAGCTTTTCTCCCAAACACAAACTTTCTGTAATTTACATTGAAACAAACGTTTTTTAAGTTGAATTTGAAATTAATTAACTGTAATTTTTAATCAGTGGAAAATACCGTATGCTGTTTATACTTACAAAATTGAATAAACATTAGATATAAAACTTAAATCTAAATCAAACACATTTTATTATAGCTTGTTGTATTTGGCTAATATGGATTTAGAATGTAGCTTAATTTTAAAATAAAAGTTTCATTATTATTAATAAATTGCTATGTTTAAAGAAAATATCAGCAAAGAATGCCAAATGAATTGCTCAATGGCTTAGCTGAATCTCTTCTCGATAATACAGTTTTTGGAATTGTCAACCATCTTATGGATATTCAACATGTAACGGAAAAACAGCTATTTCAACAAAGGCTACATTTCATGAATAAACAAACATGTAAGTTGTAATTTTATTAGTGTGTTTATCAAAGTTTCAATTTAATGTCCATGTTTTTTGCATTTGTGCATAAACTTGCAATAGAATAACAGTTTTCAGTAAATGTAAAGATTAAATGTCATAATTTTTATAGATCGTTATGTAACAAACGTTACATTGTGTGTTAAATGTTATTATTTATAACCATTATTCATATGTTATTAGGTCCTATTTGTAATTAAACGTGAATCTGGGAACTATGTGGTGATTGAATTAATCAGTCACAAATACATTTTTCAACTGTCTTCAAATTAAAAAAAAAAATGTAATATTACAAATTAGTGCTTATTTTTAACATGGCCTGGAAATAAATTAGGTGTGGGAATGAGAAATTATATTAAGGAATTACTGCCAGATATTTAAATGCTTCCTATGCCTATATTTTCCTCCGTTATGTTTGATCATATTGCTACATTATCTTCAAATTTAGCAGATTTCTTACTCATCTTTCTGATTGAACTCATTTCAACCAAAAATGGAGCATTGAAAAGGGTATAAAGCGAGGTACACACTTTTGAATGTTAGACACCGTGAAGGCATATTCGCGTCAAAATTGACCTAAACATGCAAGTGTCAAGTGTGCATTGATCACATGTAAGGTATAACATGTTTGATATCAAATTGGTTTAATGTTTGTCCTCACAAGGCATGGTATGTCGCTTAGAATGTAGCTTACATGTACACATGCATGTGTAGTCCAGTGACATGCAACGTACCAGTTTGAGTGAGTATTGTGCTTTTTCTACAACTTTCGCTGACTCGTCCTCTTTCCTCTTCAGTTTATACCAACATTCGTAGATACTTATTGCTCCACTGGCAGTGGTGAGAAATCTGAGTTATTTTTGCTGGAACGTGTATAAATCATTTTGACAACACAGTGTGCTAGTAGATCAGTCACAATATCTTGGTGCATTAATTTATGATCTGCCTCTTTCATTTTTTTTTTGGAAATATCTATAATAGAGCATCTTCTATATTTAGCTAGATATCCATGTTAAGCCAGAGTGTGTGTATATTTTTTACTAGTGTCAATAAGAGATAGTTGTATATTTTTTATCTGGTGAAAAGACATTTTAAAATTTATTGTGATGTTTTCAGTGGAAGTACAAGAAATGTTGATGAGTCCTATTGATGAAGAAAGTAAATCTGCACAGCGACTTATCATGAAGGAGAAACATAAAGAAGAGCTAAAAGAGTTTGATAAAAAAATTATACTCGATTTGGATCAAAAGGTACAATATATACAGCTAGATTATTAGTTAAATTATACTAAAGTCACTCAAAAAAATTCTCTTTAGTGAATTGTTTTTGTCACTAAAAAAAACTCCCATCAGAGTTTGCTTGTTTTTTTTAATGAATTTTCATTGGAAAATAGAGCTATCGGAGTAGCCATCATAGTAAGACCCAGGTCTGGGATGCTGAAATAAGCACCAACCTCTAGATCACTTTTTGAGGGGGTCTATACAATTTTTACACACACACACACACACACACACACACACACACACACACACACACACACACACACACACACACACACACACACACACACACACACACACACACACACACACACACACACACACACACACACACACACACACACACACACACACACACACACACACACACATACACATATATACAAGGTGTGTTCAGAGAGTAACAAGAATTTTAAAATTTCACGGTTTTGGAGAGTCCGATTGTCAAACATTTTTTTAATTATGTTGGTATACATGCCCTTGAAGTATGATAAAACTTTTAGCTGTTTTCATTGTTGACTTTTTCTGTGACAGCCACTAAGGTTAGACGTGTTTTTATGAGCTTGGCAATTTTCGTTTTTTTAAAAGAAATGGATCAAAGAATTTGTATCAAATTTTGCGTAAAAAATGGAATAAAGTGTAACAAAGTGTGTGAAATGTTAACAAAGGTCTGTGGTGAGTGCTATGAGTAAAACAAGAGTTTACGAGTGGTATAAGCGTTTCCAAGAAGACCGTAAAGACATTCAAGACGAACGCCCTGGATGCCCCAGCACATCAACAAGTGATGAAAACGTGGAAAAAATGAAAGAAATAGTTATGAACAATCGCCGAATCACAATTAGAAAGGTTGCTGATGATGTTAGCATATCGATTGGATCATGTCCATGACATTGTTTCCAATGTTTTGTGTATGAAACACGTGGCAGCAAAATTCGTTCCAAAATTGTTGAATTTTGAACAAAAGCAGCGGCGAATGGAAGTTGCTCAGGAGTTAAATGAAGTCAACGACGATGCAGAATTACTGAAACGTATTATAACAGGTGACGAATATGACAGGGTTTATGGATATGACGTCGAAACACAGGCTCAATCATCCCAGTGGAGGCATTCTGGCTCGAAAAGACCGAAAAAGGCTCGGCAAGTGCGGTCGAACGTGAAGGTTATGCTCACTGTGTTCTTCGATATTAATGGATAATGCACCAGCTCACACTTCATTGCTTGTTCGTGAATGTTTTGCTAAAAACAGTACTGTAACGATGCCCCAGCCTCCATATTTGCCAGACACTGCTCTGTGTGACTTTTTCCTATTGCCAAAAATAAAGAGAACCTTAAAGGGTCGTCGTTTTACAGCCGTAGATGACATTAAAAGCACATCGCTGAAAGAACTAAAGGCTATCTCAAAGATCGAGTTTGAGAAGTGTTTCGAGGATTGGAAGAAGTGCTGGCACAAGTATATAATCTCCAATGGGGACTATTTTGAAGGTGACAACATCAATGTAGAAGAATAAATAAATATTTTGTTCAAAAATTAAAATTCTTTATTTTCTGAACACACCTCATATATATATATATATATATATATATATATATATATATATATATATATATATATATATATATATATAGAGAATGTAGTAAATTAAGTAATGATACTGATTTTTTATAAATGTTTTCATTGAAATCAAATTACAAATCAATATCGTCTCTCTCAAAATACCTTCTTTGGAAAGTAATACAGTGCTGCAGTGGTGGAAATCAGAGACTGGATAGCCTTAAGCTGGTCAGTTACAACTTTTTGAATGTTTTCGTGTGTCCCTCAACACTTGAGAAAGTTTATCAGTCTCAGGAAGAGTAAGAAATCACAAGGGCTTAAGTCAGGCGAATAAGGAGGCTTAAGAGCCACATAAATGTTTTTTTGTGGTCAAAAACTCATTAACTGAAATTGCTGCGATACAACGCATTATGATAATATAATACCAAATTGGTCTCACAGGCATGACCCTTTTTCTTGAAATTTTCTAAGAACCTCTCAGTAAAAGTGTTGATTGATTGCATTGAGGCACAAACTCGTTGTAGACGATTTCTTGGCTATCAAAATAGCAAATTGGCATGAATTTGATCTTCATCTTGCTTACTAATGTACGCTTTTTTTGACCTCGAACTTGAAATGTGCCATTTCATGCTCTGGTGCTTTGTTTCCATATCATATTGGAATACAACATATTGGACTCATGACTTGTAATAACATGTTTTAGAAAGTGGATCACTTTCAATCGATTCCAACAAGTTAAGGCACTTTTCCCACCTTACATTCATTTGGTTCTACAAAAGGTTTTTTTGAACTATTTTTTCACAGATTTTTGTCATTCCCAATTCATTGGTCAAAATCTGATGGAGGTGGTGTGTGAGTCAAATTCATCTGTTTGCTGATCTTTCTGACGATCAATCGATGATCTGGACTTACAATATTCTGGATTTTGTCAATATTTTCATCAAGAAGAAGGCCTTCTTCTGCATGTTTCACCTTCAACGACCAAAAAAAATCTGCTCTTGATAAAACTCTGTCTTCATAGGCCTGCTGAAATTTTGTAAACGTTTCCGTTGCACTTTGGCAATGTCTGAAGCAAAACTTTATAGCACAATGTTGCTCGATATTGATATCACTCATTTTTAAAACCGATTCATGAAAATAATTGCTACGAGCAACAAATGACTCTAGCAACTAAAAACTTTTACTGAAAGTGTATCACATGTTCATCTTCTACTGATCAAAGTCCAGTGTCCCCAGTGTTGCTGCAACAAACGCTTCATTGCTAGTTTCATTACTTAATTTGCACACACACACACACACACACACAAAGGGTTATTTTTTAAGGATTTTCTGTTTAACTGTCACAGTCCCTGCCCCAACATTGTCAGTTAAATTGAAGTTTCACTGTACTGCAAAAATCACAGAGATCAATGAGATTACAGATATGGATTTAAGGGAAGGTAATAATAAAAAGTAATATGCAGAGAGTTGAACAGTTGATAAAGATAAATTGGTTGTACAGTTTCCAAATTATAGTTCATTGGTATACATAATCTGAAGACAAGTAACAGTGAAAAGTAAAGGATGATTCAATAAGAACACTGGTTTCTAAGTGGTGAATAAAAAAAACACTGTATTTATGAAATATAACATATTTCAATATCGGTACAAGGATTATGTGTTGCCATTACATATGAAAAATTACATCTGTCTTATGTCCTCCATGACTTGCTCTACATGTTGTAATTTGTATACAATTTAATTTGTTATAACCTTGAAACAGGTGTTCTCCACAATTTGGGCTATAACATTGTGAATCTCTTTTAGTTGCGGTATTGTTTGGGGATTATTTTGATAAAGTTGTGGAAGAAGTCATAGGGTGTTAGGTTACTTGATCTTGTTGGCCAATTCTGATCGCCATTACGTGAAAAGGCTTGGGTCTGAAATTTAATCGTCAATAAGGCTGTTGTATTGTGTAAGATGTGGCAGGTAGCACCATCCTGTTGAAACCGTAACTGCCCAATATTCACATTATTAAGGTAAGACCATAAAAATGTTCTAACTATATTCCTGTAGCGTGTCCATTCACTGTCATGGCATTTCCAATGGCGGATTGACTTTTATTAACTTCGGTAACACTATTACGCACAGTAGCGATGTTTTCATCAGAATCCTGAAATTAGAGGGCACTGATGTTTTGATATCTGCAATCAAATTTTATGTCTCAAATGTTATTATTATTAGATAGATCGCTCGGCGATGATAACCTTAATGGTTTTTCGCCAGAAAAAAAAAATTATATAGATCATTAGATTTTATCATTATGAACTATTGGCTCATTAAATGCATTATGATGACGTAGATTAATACGAAGCTTTCATGAGTCAGTGGTCATTCGCGGTGGGTTCGATTCCCGGTGAGGGCTTTGGCATTTTCATACGCTATAAATCATCCCATCGTCTGCATTAGCCCAAGTGTGCACAATAGTCAGACGTTAAAAAAAAAAAAAAAAAAAACGAAGCTTTCGCACAGTTTCTATGTAACACTCACCATATTTGTAATTTGTTTACACAATTATTTTTTCCATGATAACTAAACTCAAAAAATATTGATTAACAGAGATATAAATAAAATGTTGCCATGCAACAATAAAACTAGTGTTCTTATTTAATCACCTTTTAAAATTCAGAATCTAGAACATTGAACTGTGAAGAATCTAAATTGAATAAGACGGAATTAATTTTAAAAAACAAATTTTACTATTTTTATATACATACCTGTACATATAGAATTTACTATATTTGAGGAAGTCCTTAGTGCTTACAAATTAACAGTTTTTGGGATAAATAATATGTGAAATATAAATTTTTATAGGTTAAAATTTTTAAGTGTGTTAAAAACATGTTTTTATTAAATATGTAAAAGAAATTTTTAATTCTTATGTTAAAATTATAGTTGTGTAATTTTTAATGTGTTAATATGAAATAGGTTAGCGATCAACAAAGGATCCTAGAAATGGCCGGTGTACCAGGATTTGAAGTGACGAGCAATCCGACCAAGATTCAAGTCCAGATCAGACTTTTGGACTTCATTCTTCGACTAAGCCAGATGGACATACCTTTCTGACAGGAGGCAATATTTAGTGACGATTCCGATTATTTGTCACAATGAAAAGTACATTATAGGTTGTCTGTGAGAATTATGTGTTAGAGAAAGATAAATATCAGGTGCTGAGAGGAAAAAAGGGGCAATCAGTAAATCTAGTCTTGGAAAATTTTTTTATTTGAATGTTTCTAATATAATAGAGATTTTCCAGTTCTGATTTCTAAGAAATTTGTAATTATCGCATATAATGTCATTCAGAACCCACCAACTACTATTACCTCACTATATTAATATTTTCATTTGTACAACATTTAGTTGCTAGTGATCAATATAACAACACCTCTCACCAGTTTACAGTTGGGTGACAAGTTTGTAGTTGTCCAACCTTTTAAAAGTACAAATGTTAATAATTCATAGGCTAAAATTTGTGTTTAAGCCAAGTTCTAAAATTGAAATTTACAAAAACAAATTTTGAAACATTATACATGTCCTCAACTCAAAATTTTTTAGTATGTCTTAATGAGATGGTTAGAATTGACTTTGATTGAATGACACAAAGTAGATGCTAGTGTATTAAATATATTTATCAATTCAAAGTAATTTTCATAACTCGATTAATATTTTGCAAATATATATTCACTTTTTAAAATGATTAATTTTCAAAAAATTAGTACAGTTGACCTCGGAAATAACGTGGTTGAAGAGATGGAACATATACGAGCATTATAAAAGAGATAGCGTTTACAGTAAACAAGTTTGTAAACAGTGGAAATACTGTATGTAGTGTTTAAGAAAAGCATACTTCATACTGTATACATAGTAATGGTAATTTTATTATAATTTATTAAACATATTTTAAAATATATTTTAGTAAAAATTAATAAAAAATAAGTTCTGTACATACAATTACAAATTACTTTATTTAAAAACTAAAAGTTACTCAGCACAATATGTTTTACGTACTTTTCTTGAATGCAGAAATTTTCATACTATATTTTTTGAAATTGTATATAAGTTTAATAAAGTAGACAAGCCAGTGTGGTTGAAACAGTGTGCAGTCGTTGATTCGGATACTTCAATTGACGCATTTTGAGGAAACGACAAGCATCAAGTAATGTCACTTTTCTTATTCTTGAAGAGTACATACAGATAATTTCTTTCTGTAGTGAGCTTTTAAGCTCTTAATAACTCCTTGGTCCATTGGCTGGAGTATACTTGTACAGTTTGGAGACAAGAAGATTGGTTGTATGTTCTTGAGCTGTGTGATCTTTGCATGTGCTGTACAGTTGTCTACTAGTAGGACATTTTTTTTTTTTTTTTGTAACTAGTTCTTCATCCCAATTCCAAATTTCTTCGTCAAAAATCTGTGAAGTCATTTAGGCTTTCTTGTTTGATATTTCACAGGCAATCATTTTACAAATTTGAAACATCAGGGATTTCTTGATTTACCAATCACTAAAATTCCTGTTTTTCTGTTCCTGTCATATTTGCACACACAAATACAGTGATAGATTCTTTTGATAACTTTCCACTAATGCACTTCTCCCCATTGAATTTTAAAGTGTTTTATTATAAAAAAAACATATTTAATGTGAGTAAGACTAACAGCAACATATCAGGGTATTAAAGCAGCATATTAAAGGGTTGTATCCGAGTTCATAAAGCCTTATAATCGAACCTATAATACATATACACTTAATATAGAAAATTGGGAACATTATGAAAATGGCACTATAACCTAGTTAGCCTTTTTAACCGAGGGCATTATAATTAAGGTTTACTGTATAAGTAACCTCAAATTATTGTAATTTGATATCTAATAATTTTATAAACTTTGCAGTTATGTAATAATAGTTTGGAATTATTAATAATAGTAACAGAACAATATTACACTCTAACATTAAATTGCAAAGAATTGTTGTCCTAAGTGCTGTAATGATTTAGAGTTCATAGCATAAATGGAACCAGTCCAAGAGATTTTGCTAGTTGAGTTTGATTTAATGTTTTGTTGTTGTTGTATTTGTCCAGTATGCACAACTTAACAGATATCAATAAAGCTTCATGTTTCAACTGAAGCTATTTTAACTGTAGCAACACCCATTATCAACTGAACAGTAAGCACAATGGCTTGTACACTACCCAATCGTATAACACATACCTGTTATCAACAGTATTGTTAATTTGGTTAATAATTTTGTTCAAGTTACTGGTAGATGACCTAAGGGTTTCTCCCTTCCTCTTTCGTCTGCATTAGCCCAAGTGTGCACAATAGTTGGACGTTAAACACACAAAAAAACAACAAAAAAAATCTCCCTTTCTCTTTGTTAAAGAGGACTTTACCTTCTTTGAACTACAGTCATTATCTTCTTTTTGTAGGGCATACTAAACATTTTGTGTTTGTTGTATCAGATATAATATTTATGTACAGTAAATGCAAAAATGTTATTATGAAATATTATCATGAATCGATAGTATTAAACAGAATCAGGAAGCTTTTTAACGTGTAGTTTTTATATTAGTATTTCAGTACAGTGGTAGAGACTAGGGTATTGATCGCAACATCTGATTTATTGGATGCCTGTTCTATATAAATATAATCTTGTCATTTATTAGCTCTGACAATTTTTGTTCAAAAATAGAAAAAAATTATCAAATAGTGTAGTTGTTTTTAACATAACCAAACATTAAGAATATATTAGCAACAGCTTACTGGACTTGTTAAAGTGCCAAGGTAAGATGGTTATGTGGGTGTGTGGTTGAACACACTATACTTGACCTATATAGGTTTATAACTCACTTAGGAGTTTGTCTGTCTGAGGCGAGGTGCATCTTAAATAAACAGTATACAGTTCAGGTGGAAGCAGACAGGGACAGGTGAATTCTGTGTGTGAACACTTGAAAAAATAATTTTCATTTAGTTTAAAATAGTGCAAAAGTAAAAAAATTACATTTTTGTTCGTGATTCAAAGGAATAGCTTTGAACAGGATTCGTTAAACAGGATAGCTTATTTGGCATGAACAAAGAAAGTTTAATTATAATTTGGAATATTGGCTAGTGAGAAGCTCAATAATGAAATGGTTAACAATTTTTAAAATAAATTCAGAAATTGAATCCCAGTATCAACTTAAATTATCTGAATATAAAAATGAATTATATAATACATAGATATATATTTTTAATATCGAAATTACATAATTTTGATGTAAAAAGTAAATAAAAATTACTGCTTAATTCCAGTTTTTACTGGAATAATTTATTACTGCTTAATAAAAAAGTTTTAACCTAAAACGTAATAAAACTGCAACTTATTATAGTCAACAAAAGTAACTCTGCTGGGAAATAAGATAGCTTAAATTTCATCAGTAGCTTTGGTACTGTTGTGTCATTCACTCAATTGTCTGCACATCACTAATGACAATCTCATGTTTGGGTGGGTTCAACATTGTTTTTAAAATATAATGAGCCTTCTTTTTGTAAGTAAATAACGGTATTAAAATATAATTTTTTCTCTCAGCGTCTGAAATGTGGTTTATGGTTTTCTTGAAAATGTTTTGTGAATGAATGTTACATGTTCATTAAGTGTTAAAACAGTTCAAAGTACATATTATATAATGACATTTTATAAAAGTGGATAACTATATTTGATGTGTTACATAACGATATATTTTTTTATTTAAAAATGTGTGCGTCTTTCTGTTATTTATTCCATATTAATATACAAAATGATTATTTCATCTGTGCCACCATCAGTATCTTGTAAACCTCTACTTTCTTATTTAGTGATAAATTTCAGGATTCCATTCAGTCATGAGATATTAAGAAAAAATAACCAAGTATGGAATAGACTGATTTTGGAGCACATAATTTCAACTAAAACCAAGATTTTCAGCTGGGCAGTCAGTCGTATAGCACTCATAAAAATCTGTTGCTTAATTTATTTATTTGTCTTAATATCTGATGATGTCTTGTTAGCATCACGAAGTATATTGTTCAACAAAAGGTCACAAGTGGAATTAGGGTATAAAAATTTACTTCAATAAATCTAAGATCTGTGTAATAGAAATGAATTCATGGAACAAATATTAAGAACTTTTATTATTAATTTTCATTATTTCAAAATGTTGCTGCCAACTTTTCAATTTCAAAAAAACATTGTATATTTTTACTTTATTCTACAGAAGTTTTATGTTTTTTTTATGAACATAGTTTTTTTAAGATGCTACTAAAATTTCAAAAAAATTTTGTATTATACATTTTTAACATTTTTTTATATTTCTTATTGTAAATCAATTTCAGAATTTAAATTAGGTTTAGGTACTATTAGAAACACCAAACACAATATTAATGTAAAATAAAAAGATTTGTTTAACTTATAAAATTACTGCAATTATTATTGCAAGCTCAACCCTTGAAGAACTTTTGACAGAAACTCAGCATACTTTGTATTTGAATACATTTGGCAGACAGATATATCAACCTGTTTATTTTATCCATGCCCACCTGATGAAATATCTGCATTGGCGGGTATGTTATTCACCTGTATTTAATTAGAAAGAGGTTGATTGGACATGTCATCTCGGTGAGGAATATTCAATAGTCGAGGAATTTACCTAACCAGACAACCTCTTCTGCACAGTATACAAGTATGTCCAGAAGTTCAGTGGCTTGTTCTGTCGGTGGTATTTGCTGGACACCATCTATAATGTTTTAAGTTTTGTCATGTTAGCATTCTATCCTAAAATTGTTAATTGTTTATTTGTGATCAATGAGAAGACTAGTGATAGAAAAGATGATCACTGTGATCAGAATTTTGGTTACATTACTGCCAGAAGCTTGGGGATGAATACTTCTACTCAAAAATAATTATTTTCTGACTGATGTTATCGTCTAACATGTCAGGTTGTACAAGATTCATGTCCATTTACAGAAAGCAGTTGCTAAGTTTAGGCTGTGATGCTTGTTGTATTATTGTCTCTTTTGAGTTAGATGAATTGTTTGTTGAGTTGTTTATTCTTGGTATCAGTTTAAAAATGGGTAGGATGTTTTCTTTAGGACTGATGAATAAGTTAGTTTTCTTTTCAGTCTTACCCGCAGGGGGTACAGGCTAGCTGCATCTATTGAGAGGATTTAGACATCCCTTGCGGTACCCGAGTCTAACACACATACTTACAACACAACACTTATGACTTTTAACACTTTACTCTCACACTGCTTTTCGCTTTAATAATAACGCCTTAAATAAATAATATCTTGTATTAGTCTACAAGATATTAATGGAAACAATGATAAATTCATCACCTATAACTAGGTTATCTTGTAATTCTAAACTAATATTTTAGAGACTGAAAATTATGAATTTTTTTCACTACTGGATCTTGTGTAAATCTGTAATGTGCTCAGTGGTATTCCATTTATACTTACACCACAAATTATTATGTCCTCTACATAAGTTGTAAAAATGTAATCGTTCTTCTTCTTCAACTTTTTTTGTACATTAGAGGAAAATCTAATGCAACAAGCCAATATTTAAATTTGTTATCCCGGATTTAATAATTCAATAAAATTTGTTACTTATTGAACAGTTTCACTTGTAATAACATAGTTGTTTTGAATTTTTTAACCAATCTCTCCACAATTGTTAGATTTGGTACATTTTGTCATCCAAAAATGTCATGCAATTTGCAAACAGTTTCTACGAAGCATTCACGGCAGTTATAATTCGTTTTTTACAATTACTAAGCACTATTCTTTCTTTCGTGTAACACTATGTGATAGATGTTGACTAATCGCATCGTAAACAGAAGAGACTGAAGTTGCAATGCTGCCAACTTGACAAGGTAGCAATGGACACAATTTAAATATAGCATACATTACACGCATTATATATGACAGACACCATGGTTTGTGCAGGCAGTAGTTGAGCATAATTATGTGAGATATTTGGACACTAGGAGTAGTTGGAGAGTTGCTGCTTCGAAAAAATGCTTCTAAACTTGAATGACTATAAGACTAAATCAGACTTAATATAGAAGTGCAAAATCTGAAATTGATTAAAATTTATGAGGATCACTTGGAAAGTAAAGAACATTTTGATCTGACAATTTGCTCAGTTCCCCCACTGTGTCATTGATCTTCCCACTCCTTTGCGCCAGTCTGATGCTAACAGTGAGCCACTAGTCCTTTAAAAATGTGTGACAAAATTAACAATCCTGCTAAATGTGAGGTTTGTAGTGTAGTAAACTTTTGAATGCAGAAGCTCCTGTCAAAATTTACAGACAGATGAAGTTTATGGTAACATGATGAATGAAGCTTTAGTTCGAAAATAGTATATCATGTGGCCAGACAAATATTTATGATAAACGCTTGGGCTGATCTTTAGTTGTAACTGATGAACTCAAACCAAATTAAAGTGGATTCTTCCTAACGATAAAAATTAATTGAAAAAGTTATACTTCTTGGTAGGATAGATTAGAAACCTCTTTTATGAGCCTGGTTCATTATGTTCCTTTTTCCTCCTCTTGTGGTGACCATTGCTAGCGGGATTATAAAATAACTTTAAACTTTAAATAATTTTAGGGGTTCTATTGGCCTAAAATAACTTTAACTTTGTTTATTTTGATTGTTTTCAATGTTTAGTACAACAGAAGATATCGCCCACTACAAAATACCATACTGGCTGTTCTCTGATCTCTGAACACAAGAAATCTCGAACTCTCTGGCTTTGTCTAATCATTGAGATTTTTGGTGATTGTAGAATGGTTAGACATTTTAACAAATGAGAAAAATAGGTGGCCTTTATTGCCAAAAAAGATGTGGTCAGAAAAATTTGTCAGCATTGGTGTTTGACAAGTTCCTTATACTGTTATGAACTTTCAGAGAGTTTTTATATGATTTTATGAAAAATCAGTTCTGTTATCAAAAGTTGTAATGTTGAATATTAAGACTAACTAAATAAAGAGACTAACTAGTTTATTGACATTTCTTACAAAGTAAAAGTCAAAAACAAAAAAAAGCGTTTTGAGTCTAGACTTTTTGGGTGCCTCAATCTAAAGAACAAAGGATTTTTTCCTAACATCCATACTTTATGCCAGTTAGTCTAGTAAGAACAAGGGATTAGTGTTAATGGTAAAGGAAAAGCAATGGTAGTGCCTGTGGCTCGAACTAAGAATCTTTAAGTGCGCACTTCAGCGACACACTAGACTGACCAATGCTGTAGCCACAAAGGATGGAGAGCAATGCACATGATCACCTCAAATATTCAAAACTTCGCTTAATAATTTAGCTGAAAACAAATTGACCATCGAGCCCAACTGAAGAAGTTTTTTGGCAGGCCAGAACAAAAACTCCAAACAGTGTTTCTTTTTCATTTGACAGTGTGTGCATTTTTCATTCATCTTTTAAATAAACAAACTTTTCTCTTGTATGGTGTTTCAACAACTTCAGTTTTAAATATAGAAAGATAGTTTTACCATAGGCTCTATCATAAAAATATTATGTAAAGGTTTTAATAAATTAATGATAGGGCTTACTTAATTTTTGGTTGCTCTTTTTAATTATTAATTATATTCACTTTTCCGTTTTTATTTGTAACTTTTAGAAAGTTAATAGGAGTATAAATTAAAAATACTTCACTGTTTAAAAATCTTTAAAAAATATATTTTATTAAAATATGAGGTATTTGTACAGCAATATATAACATGTTTAGATTGTTTTTAGTTTGATATTGGTAATAAAAAGGTTTCCATTCTTGACATACAGTGTAGGTTATACCATCTGTGAACATAATATTTCAACTTTAAAAGTAAATGTATCAGAATAATAAATTTTGCAAAAATTTCTTACATGTACTGTATACGAAAGAAGATCTACAGATAGGCTGAGAGCAAAGTAAAAAAACCATAGAAGAGTAGATGTATATGTAAAAGTTGAATAAAAAACAGCTGATAAATGGACATGCATTTCTATAATTGCATTTGAATGATATGAGTTCATCTGTAGATACTGTTAATTTACTTCAGTATGCAGTTGATACAACTATTAGCATTAGTGCAGCTGCTGCTTCAGTTTTAGTACAAAAGGTTTCTCTAAGCTAAATGTCACAAGTCGGTACTTTACAGAAAATAACTTAGCTGTCAATTTTGATAAAACAAATTATATATATTTAAGTCTAAATAACAAAAGTAGTGCACTTAATCCTACTGTTATCATTGATGATAATGTAAGAGATGAGGTGTGTTCTAAAAAATCCTTGGTTTTGTTATAGGCAGTAGACTGAGCTGGGAATATCATGTTGACAGTGTCTGTGCAAAGTTTTTTGAAGGGATTTTTGTTATTGGAAATATTAAAAGTTACTGCAGTCTTTCTACAAGGTTAACAGCCTATTATGGGCTTCCATCTATCTGCACCTACCATATGGAATCATACTACGAGGTGCTTCAATTGAAAGCAATATGACTTCTCGCTAGCATAAACAAGTTGATGAACTAACTTTGTTAAAATATTTTAAAATAAGTAGTGGTTGTGAAGTAGATGAACCTTCAACATCAAAAATGATATATGGCATTACAACAACAAAAAAGGACTAAGGCAGAAGAGGGGATTCTACTATAAAGCAAGAACACAGAAAACAACGTTACTGGCCAGGATGGGAAAACAAGGCAGAGTTCAAACATTAGCTTAGGTCTGTAAAAGTGGATACTATCAAGCATACTGCAATGTGTGTAAGTAATTATACATCAGAACTTATTGCAATAAAAAATTGTTTAAAGTAAAAACTGCATGTTAAAAACTCAACCATTGCAACTGCCAACAAAAGAATTGAACAATGCTTTTCTAGTTATAAAAGCAAATACATATTTGATGACTAAATAAAATCTTCTGAAAGAAGTACCAGTGCCCTATCGGCAGAGGAAAACTTTTATTTTAACTCAGTGAGTACAATCATTTCTGGGGACAAAAAGGGTTATCCTGATTATAAACTTGCTCAAGCTATAAAACTTAGCTTCTGGTTCAGCTTTTTACCTCAAATGATAATAAAGCAGCTGTCGAAGGTGCAACAGCAAGTCATGTGTACAATAAGCTGGTAAAAACACTTGATGATGGCTGCAATACCATGTTTGGATAAAAAATTCAGTTGCTCAAACATTAAGTG
The DNA here is from genome assembly GCA_022606455.1 of Callitettix versicolor. NCBI lineage: Eukaryota > Metazoa > Arthropoda > Insecta > Hemiptera > Cercopidae > Callitettix > Callitettix versicolor. The sequence goes on along the minus strand of CM040185.1, from coordinate 50,442,482 downwards.
GAAATTTTCCAGGTCTAACACTTGCGAAATGCATTTATCGATCTTCACTGATCTGTTAAACGCCTGGTCTTCTTCTCTCTCCCAAAAACTACAACACATAAGCCGCCATCTTAAAACGGAAGTGAATGGGGAAAAATCTTACACATACGTCGGAGTATCGATATATTTTCCTACGTTATATCTATACCAAACTCGAATGCAATTTCGAGATATCACTGGCTGATTGGTAGTTGGAAGCTGTCTCACCCTTCTACAGAGCTCTTGTGTATTGATAATAAGGAGTGGATAGGGGAAATAGGAGGGAGTGGGAGAGGAAAGTGAAGGCCTATACTGAGAAGAGTATAATAATAGTTTTTTTAACCTGAAAAACAAATATCAGCTTTTATATTTTATATTACAATACCTGATTTGTGTTATTCCTTTCTTGCCTTTCGTTTTGAAATTTCTGTATCTTCTTCCGTAATACCTTTAACCTTTTCCGTTCTTTGCAATCTGTTTTACATAACTTATAACCGATAAAAATGCCCAAACCAATGGCAAACACCACCTCGTACATGCTGCACAGGGACCAGGAAGTAGGCTATTTGATGTTCTCATTGTCAGCTAGTTTATCAATTTATACGTGGTGATTGGGTTGCGTCAGCCAGAAATGAAGGAGAAGTAAGATTAAACTTTTTATTGTGTTACGTTCGTTTGTTCTGCTTGTTGTCTGCAAGCCGAAGGATGACCCGTCGGTTGTAACGCAACAAAACCATGCACAGCTAGCGATATCACAAACAGCATCGTAAACACTAAAATCACTGTTTAACTCGTAGTGCAGGCCTCACAGTGTTTTATAAATTAATATACATAGCGCTCGTAACATTTCCAATCAATTTAACAGATAACCATAATATTTACGAAATATGTTACTGGAACAACATTATTGAAAATTGTATGCTCTTTCTCTAAGCACTAAGCGGTCAAAATTATGGTAGGTCTTGCCGTTCAGCCAGTATTTCAGGAAACAAACAGCAACTACAATCACAACGTTGAATCAGATCTCGCCATCTTGAAACGAAAGTGAATCTGGCGAAAGTTACACACGTTTTCGGGCTTTCTACAAAAGGTACTTTGTAATAAATTTTAAAACAATTTACCAATTTGTTTGATTAAAATTGCGTACACTTGGCGTCGTTAAATCAGAGGCCGCGATCTCGATAGGAAAAAATATTACACATAAGTCATTCGGGCTTTTTACTAAATTTCATAACAAACTGCCAAAGCATTTGGACAAAACTGCGAACTATTGGCATCGTTTTAAACTATTGGCCATTTTGAAACGGAAGTAAATGGGGGAAAATCTTACACATACCTCATTTGTGCTTTATACAAGGTACCTTCTATCAAATTTAATAACAATGGGTCAATGTGTTAAGCTAAAACTGTGTTCACTCGTTATTGTAAATTATAGGCCGCCATCTTGAAACAGAAGTAAATGGAATAAAATCTTACACATACGTCGTTTGGACTTTAAATAAGGTACATCCGTACCAAATTTCGAAACAATCGGTCAATGTGTTTGACCAAAACTGTGTAACAAACAAAAACCAAATGCCGGATTGTCGAGTTAAAACAGATGTCGCTTCACTTAATCAACTAATTCACTCTCGTAGTAACAATAAATTCTTATATCAACTTTAATATCTTAACAAATTACATAAATTAAATTTTATTAGATTTAAAAAATATATTAAATCATTTATGTTTGGTATTTTGGTATTTATCATAATTATTAAACACGGAATGAGCTAAAAGTTGCAGTTAGTTACAAAAGAGGGAAATACATATAGATAATTGTATGAACCAATTCTTGTAAATTTTTGATATTAAGGTATTAATTAATTTGTAGATTTTTCTTGCATCTGTTTAATGTAAATGTGCCTAAGGGCCTGGAGTTTATAACACATAAAGCTCCCTCCCAGTTTTAACAACACTGGTTTTAACCAGGTAAAATGCACGTAGTACCAAAACCCGACATCAGAGCGCTCTGAACTCGTTTTTCTACTGCCTGCCCATCCTTAAGTCTATGACGTGAACTTTCTTACACTCGATTAAGACATGTCTAATTAATATCATTAGTGAATCATACATTAACAAATAATCTAGTTGTAGTCTCAATCTCAAAAGCTAACCTAAAAGTATATAGTTCATTTCTCTGCTGATAGGTAGCAGCACTGTACATTTTCCTGTACTGTCAAGTATCTATGAATTGTAGACTCAAGTCTAAGGGGCATTGTATACTTATCGGGTGTCAACCCGTAGACCTGAATCATTTTAAGTTTATTGTCATTTATCAGTGAGGCTGATAATGATTACAGTATGTTGTGTTATTGTTTTGAAAAAATAATTTAGCCGCACTAAATACTATTTGTAGATATTTTAATGAAACTTGAAGTGAAAACCACTTTCCAAAAATTAATATTAAACTATTTTTTTGTAGTTATTATTTTTTAAATTAGTAATATCATTACATCAAATTGTAAGTAAGTTGACTACAATTATAGAAGTTCCAAAGTTACACTGAAAGCTCACTATTAAAACAGATGAGACCTATGACAGAAACCATTTAATTTAATTAACCATAAATTTCTAGCTTCAGTAAGTTTTAAACATCCTTTTTTTATTACCGTAAGCAATAAAAACATGTGAGACTGGCTAACAGAAATATAATCGTAAAAACATTAAGTAATCAGTGGCCATTGTTGTTTTGTATTAGTCCAATATTACTAATCTAAAACCTATTGTTAAATTGAATTTATACGCACCTGGAATTAATAGTGACCACTTTACCATATAGGCGACACAAGTCGAGGAACGCCAAAATTCGAGGTAGAAAATTGGTTTTTCAGGTTAAGGATTACCTGCCTACAGTTTAAGATTTGCAAAAAGATTTATAAAAAGATATCTATAAAAAAAGTCATAGCTCCCGCCGATAGGCGGCGCTGCATGAACTTGTAGCTGAGAGAGAAAGAGAGAGAGAGGGAGAGAGGGGGGAGAGAAGAGAGAGGGAAGAGAGAATGGGAGAGGGAGTGGAGAGAGGGGAGAGGGGAGAGAGCTAGAGGGGAAGAGATGGGGAGGGGAGAAGGAGGGGTAGGAAAGAAGGAGGGAAGGGAGAGAGGGAGAGAGAGGGGAGAGGGAGGGAGAAGGAGGGAGAGGGGAGAGGAGAGAGAGAGAGATGGAGGGAGGGAGAGAGGAGGAGGGAGAGGAGAGAGAGGAGATGGAGAGGGAGGAGGAGAGGGAGGGGAGAGGAGGGAGAGGAGGAGGGAGGGGAGAGAGGGAGGGAGGGGACAGGGAGAGAGGGAGAGGGAAGAGAGAGGGAAAAGAGAATGGGAGAGCGAGAGGGGGAGAGAGGGGATGAGAGAGAGGGAGAGAGGGGAGGGAGAGAGTGAGAAAGAGGGGAGACATAGAGGGAGAGGGGAGAGTGGGGGAGAGAGACGGGAGAGAGGGGAGAGGGAGAGAGAGAGAAAGTGAGAGAGAGAGACCAATGCGATTGACAGCTGAGGGGTTGAAGCGAAAATTGTTCTGTATGGGCGTCGCAGGTCAATTTCCCTGAACTTTCGTTTTTCAGTACGGCAGTGAGCCTGTCTATTTAATACAAAACATCTTCCTTCTTCTTTCTTACCTTGACCAACAGTGCCACATCATAGTTTTTTGAATGTTGAACTATATATTGAGTTTATCAATCAAATATATACTTGATATTATTAGCCTATATATTATTATCAAATACATTATTATCAAATAGTATTTACTTGATAAATTTAACAGTAATATTTAGTGAAACTTTAATTAATGCACATGCATTGTAGATTCTGGTAGATTCTGTATTTATTGCCGACTATTTTAAAATTTGATAAACGATATTTTGTATAAAGCCCAAATGAGTTAAGTGTAATATTTTCCCCATTTATTTCCGTTTCAATATGGCGGTCTTTGATTTAACGATGACGAGTGTTCGCAGTTTTGGCCAAAGGCATTGTCCGATTGTTTTTTCCGGCGAAAAACCGTTAAGGTTATCATCGCCGAACCGATTGTTTTGATATTTGGTACGAAAGTACCTAGTATAAAGCCCGCAAGACATATGTGTAAGATTTTTTCCCTGTCACTGTCGTTTCAAGATGTCGGGCTCTGATTTAACGTTGATAGTGTACTTTCTAGGTATTCTGACTAAACTGCAAAACCTAATCAACATTTTGACCCCTTCAAGGAGAAAGAGCATACAATTTTCAATAAAAATATTCCAGTATTTTTGTTGTTGTAAATATTACGTGGAGCTCTCTCTCTCTCTCTCTCTCTCTCTCTCTCTCTCTCTCTCTCTCTCTCTCTCTATATATATATATATATATATATATATATATATATATATATATATATAAATTAAGAATATACTACAAGGTGTACTGTCCTTTGAACTACCAGGTAATCATTGATAATATATTATAAAATAGTACTGAAATCATGGTGCATTACTTATGAACAGGTTACATTTTTCCATTTGTTGATGCGATAATTCCGCATTCCAGCATTCCAATACAAATTAGAAGTATAGAATACGTTCTCAAATTAATTAGTACACAATAAGCTTTGTTAATTGTTTGCGAGTGTGCACGAACTTGTGTTAAATAATAATTTAAATATAAAATTCATGTCGTTTAATGTAAATTACTTTAGTTTTATTAGTCATGTTATTTCTTTGTTTTTTTAAATAATAATGCACCTCATTAACCAGATTAAAGCAACTTAATTATGACCGAAATTTATGACCTTCGAGTATGCGTTGAAAAATTAGAGAAAAGCCTTGTCTTAAAATGAAAATTTTCTAGACCCCCCTCTGTTTTTGTGAGGAAAAACAGTTTCGCCCCCCCTTAATAATTTCTAGCTACGTCCATGAACAAGTCAATTTTTTAATGTGTTATTGTTTTTTCATGAAAAAAATGATAATCCGGAATCTGTTTATTGATACTGAAAAACGAAATTGAAGAAATAAATCCAGAGGCCTATATAGGTTAACATTATTTTTTCATTGGTTATGTTTTTCTGCAAAGAATTACAGACAGACTAAATTACAATTTCTGAATCATTCTGTAATGTAAATTTTATTTCATGTCGGCTTACAAGTATAATTTTAAAGTATTCAGAAATTATCTGTTTAACGTTGTGACATCACGCTTCCCTATAACATTTGAACTGTTAGGCCTAAGTAGGTTGGCAGTAAATAGTACAATTTGTGATTAGCGGCATTTCACTGTATTTAAATCACGTGACAGTAGATAAGGTAGGCATATAATCATGCAAAACAATTCTAAATGAGTGCAACCTTTATATTTAGTAATAGCTCAAGAACAGTGCACAAATTTGTTTTCAAATTATGTTTTAGGTAACGTTTGAATTTATTTAGCCTAACTGAAATGAACTGAAACACAATGTTAGATTAAAATAGTTTTTTTTGTAAACAAAACATTTTCAACAAATGTTTATGAAACTAAACTAAAAACGTTGCAATGACAGCTGTTAAAGCAATTACTCCACTATTATACAACAGCCAAGATTAATATTTTTCAACAGCGATTAAGATTTTTGTTTTCAACAAACAGCTGATTATATGAGATTTTTGTTAATATTAGGGTTATTTACAATATTTCAGGGTCTTATAAAGTCTTAAACTTACAGCAGCTATCGTAGCAAGCAGGAAGGTACAGTCGCTTTTCTGAAATATCCAATACGACCGACACAAAGTTAGAAAATTGACCTTTATTTATCCTTCCTTTGTCGATGAAACTAAAACATCAGACAGTTTGCTGTGTCTCTGAACTACTCACCGTCGAAGGTTCGAAACGCAGTTACTGCCGTGGCCCTTTTAATTACCACCGATTTCCCTCATTAGTCTAACCAGCACAAAGTATGGACGTTTGAGAAAAAATAACAAAATAAACATAGTTTTAAATTAAAAAGTCTGAAGTTTTAACGAGTATAGGACTTAAGGTTGTCAATAATCTAAAAACATGTGTCTTTGACATTAATTTCAAAAACAATATATTTTTAAGGTCTTATTTGTTAACTGAAGTAGCTTTCGATCTTTTGTTTAATACTGATTGAAACAAAGTAAGAATGCAGTGTGCTAAAATAAGATACATATGACATATAGAACATTATTTACATTAATGGTTTTTTAATGTTTACATAATTAACTATTATATTTAGATTTAGCTACCAAAGTTAAAATTAAGTAAACGTATGTACACAAAAACGAACGAAATTAATCGTGCACGCAACTGTCTCGCTGAAGTGATTGGAGCGAATTTCTAGAAATTAACATCGTATCACATGACAACTTTTTTAAACACATTTTTTAATCTATTTGTTCACGATAAGAGTTAACACGTGCATAAATTATTAACTGAATTTTCAAATCACGTGCCGTGCTATAGGCTAATAAATCAAGTTCTAATTTATGCAGACCTTACATCAGATGTTAAAAAAAAAGTTAACAAAAAACTAATGATTTATTTTTAATAATTCTAATGGTTAGCATTATTTGGTTAGCCTAATGGTAAAAAATTTGACCAACTATTACAAAAATAAATTTTTGTTCCGCATTTGAATTAAGAAAATCTGATCAAAATTGTGAACGCTGGATTGTATTCGCACAGAAATTTAAGAATTTTAAAGACCACTGAAAATTGTCTTAAAGATCAGAATCAGTAATTCCAATAAGCAATTTGTTAATAGTAAAAATATATCACGTACAGGTTTACAAACATATAAGTACGACTTTGCAATAATGTTGGAGTATAAAAAGTGTGCTTCGTATCAGTTACTCGTCAGGTGTGCCACTACTCGAGAAACAACCGTTGGTCAATATCAACAATGTAAGTCAATGACTGTTATTTAATCAGAAACAATTAAAATGCGAAATTGTAAATCACAAACATACGATGTGAAAGTTAGAAGGAGGAAGAGGGGAGGGGACGGAGGGAAGGGAGGGAACAGCGGTCAGGTTGTAGTTATGTCAGTACAATCGGGCATTTCAAAGTGACTGTGTTGCGTTATCAGTGAGAGTGTTTGTGTTTCGATAATGGATTAATAGACCATATCCTGCGTACTTGTGGATATTATTGAGTTCATGTAAGTATGTTACTTGCAGTCTAAATATGTAATTACTAGACTGCAATAATAATGTAGGAAATTAAATTTATAGTCGATTTTCAAAATCAGAGTAGGTTCATTTCAATGAAATATATTTCTATATACAGTATTATATGGTTTATGGTTTTCGGCCAAGACATATTTTTGCTACTCGACACTCCAAAACAATTTTTTATTATATTTTAATAAGATATTATTAAATCGTCACTATTGCACAGTTATCAAATATCACAAAACTAAATGCTAAGTAATTAAGTTGGACTGGGTAAGTAGTATAATGGCGTTTAAAATAATTTAAATATATATTATTCACATCTACTAATGTATAATAAACGTACAAACTGTGACTGTTGTAGAGTTAACACTTGTCACAAAACTAAATACTAAATAATTAAGTTGGGCTGGGTAAGTAGTATAATGGCGTGTTTTAAAACGGAAATAGGTCTGCGTTCACCTCAGGTACTTAAGCCATGTTCATACTAAATTCCATCTCAATCGGTCCCCAGTTGTTTGTTGATTGAGTAACAAACAAACACACAAGTTTTCAGAATATAATATGATTAAGATATGAAAGAGAATGTCACGTCAGTTACACAATAACGTGTGCACCGATTGATACCGAACTTTTTACATATTATTTACTAACTAAGAGGGTTCAGACATCCAGCACTTCGTATGGAGGAGGCAGTGACATGTAAATTTGACCAATATTATTGACGAATACATAATTTTTGGGGTCGCAGAGTTAAAAGAATAAAACGCTCTGGCAGTAAAACACTGCCAGAACTCCAAAGGGGCAGAAGGGTGACATGTAAAAAACGACCGATTTTAGAGTCACATGTGTAATTTTTTGGGGGTAGTTTATATGAATTCTTATTAATTAACAAGAAATATTGCGAGGTACGTCAACGTTAGTCCCTGCGGAGGATGGGGGTAACAAACAATAATCATTGCAGGCAGCTGTCTTGCTGACGTGATAGAAGCGAATTTCCAAAATTATTTTCTTTATATTTCCTTCTTTGGAATGCATCATCATAATTAACATTTAAACAGCACGCATTGGCGTTCTAAACTTTAAAATTACAAAACGAAAATACGAAAGTGAACCCTGATCGACGGCAAATAAAGTGACGGATTTTGAAAATTTTAAATGCTAATTTATGCAACTAATGAAAAGAGATTTTCAAAAAAATGCAAGGCAAAATAAATTTAAGAATTTTTAAAAGATTTGAAGTGGCCGGCATTGGAAAACTGTTTATAAATGTTGCTGATTGACGAACTCATCCAAGCTATTACAAAAATCTATTTTTCTGCCACGTTTAAACTAAATCGGACTAAAATTGCACACACACACACACACACACACACACACACACACAAAAAAAAATTGTTTGTATATATAGTAAAACAGTTCGACAGCGAATATAATGTAAAGTTCAAAATAATACCCAGGCAACGTCGGATAATAATAATAAGTTAATACTTATTTATAATATGGCCACTGATCTAAATTAAATTAATTGTAAACATCATCTTAACTGATGCACAACGTCATACATATTAGGACCAATATTTAACAAAACATAATGAGAAATGTTACTGGACCACCTTTATTGAAAATTTTATTATCTTTGTAGCGGTGAAAATTATGATAAGTCTTGCCATTCAGCCAGTATCAGTACAGTAAATATCAGTACAGCAATATCAGTACAGTAAATATTCAGCAGCTACACTCTGCGTTAAATCAGAGCCCGCCATTTTGAAAAAGAAGTGAATAGGGAAAAATTATACACATATGACTTTCTGGTTTTATACAAGGTACCTTCGTACCAAATTTCAAAACAATCGGTCAATGCGTTTGGCCAAAACTGCGTACACTCGTCATCGTTAAATCAAAGGCCACCATTTTGAAACGGAAATGAATGGGGGAAAATGTTACAATATACAATACACAAGATACTTTTTTACCAAGTTTCAAAACAATCGGTCCAACGCCTTTGGCTAAAACTCCAGAAAAATCGCGACACGCAGATGCTCGCTCACGTATGCAAGCAAATTTCCAAAAGATAAAAATCTTGTCCTCATTTCGAAACTTTGATTCGACATCACAAAAAGCACTAAAATCTGCATCTGCATATAAACTGCACTGTAAACTTTCAAATCGCATTGAACCCTGACCGGCTCAAATTTCATTTATGAATTTTAACGGTTTCAAACATTTTAAATTCTAATTCAGTCAGTAATTGCGATGGTAAGATGAATTTTTTAAAAAGTTATGACAAAGAGTTATAGCCCTAAAGTTTTATACAATTGTAATGTCCGCCATTTTGTAACTGTTTAACTACTTTTGTTGGTTAACGAAATTGTCCAAGCTATTACCATAATCAATTTGTGTACCGTTTGAATTTCGAACATGAGTGTGCGCATATACAGTTTACATTGTGGGCAGGCGTGCATGCAAGTGAGCGTATGCGTAAGCGTATATATATATATATATATATATATATATATATATATATATATATATATATATATATATATATATATATATATATATATATATATATATATATATATATATATATATATATATATATATATATATATATATTATATAGGATTTTAAAGCTCAAAAATGACCTGGAAGTGAGGATTAAAGCTCATTACAAGGTCCCGGTTCTAGATATTACCATGATGGCCGCTCCAATATTTCATTAGGTAATAATTTTTTGTTGCTGAAATAGAATTAGTATCACTTATGATACTTTGTTGTCTTGTAAATCACAAAAAGAGTATGTTTTGCATAGTAGGACCTGTATGCATAGTATGGACCTGTATGCATAGTAGGACCTGTATGATAGATTACTTTTACAGTATGTGTAAACAGTTGTTCTCTTACGGTTTTTTAACTTTTATAATATACAGGAATATAAGACATGTTACGCAATTCTTTAGGCATTATTTAATAGCAATGAACAATTTTTCACCAACAAAACAAAACATTTTTACCTTGAACAATTTATTTTAATAAACATAACCTCAAAGTTTGTGAATTGAGAAACTAGTTGTTTTTCAATCAGCTCTTAGTTGAAGTCTATTCCCTGCCCGTTGTGTATCTACTGTGTTATAGACGAACTGGAAAAGCTATCATGGCCCGAGACCATACAATGATCACTGATCTTGACTTTGAAATCACGTTTTGAGAAAGATCATTAAAGTTGTTTACGTATGTACGTTAGTATCGGAATTTAGATCAGTTTTGATTTAAAATAGAATAAAAATATTTTAGTAGCTTAACTCCCAAAATCCGTTCAAAAGTTTTAAAATGGCTACTAAAATCATATTTTATTATCACGTAAATTTTATAATCTAATTTAATTACAGTATAAATCTGTAAAAAATAATTTTTTTTAAATTTCATTATGTCTGCGTCTTGTTATGATGATACAGTAGTTCATTTTCAAAAAGGAATTGATAATAAAAAAGCGATTATAGTTTGGGTTTAAGTTTCTTTTGAAGTATAACAAACTAATGGATTTTTTTATTTTCGAGGTTGTAGAGAACAGTGTGACCACCGTTATCAGAGAATTTTATATGTTATTCTGAATATTACGGTGAACAATGTTTGTTGTAGGGACTGGAAAATTGTCCCCACATAAAATGCATCACTGAATAGTAAAAATATTACATAAACTATACTTTTTTTACTTTTATTAAACATTTTGTATTTCTGTTAAACGTTGTTTTTATTTCATTAAAATTTGTAAACTTTTTTGAGATGTGTTTACGATTTATTTCAGGGGCCATCTTATTTCGCGATTCATTTCTTTTGACGACCAAGTGGTTCCTTATTTCATAATTAATAAATTTCCAATGAAAGCAATAGAATTTTTTTTAAATGACTTAAGAACCTAACTAAAACTCTATATTACATGTCCATTGGTAACAATACAAAAGTGCGAAAATAAAAGTGACTCGCATAATCTCAAAATCAGTAGCGCGCGAAAAAACAATTAAAGACGTGTTATTAATAATAATTTAAAAAATGACTTAAGAACCTAACTAACACGGTTATGCGTGAAAAACCTAAGAGATACATGTTCCTATATGTGTATTGTACATTTCCAATTTACGCTTAAAAACATATAATACAAATATATGATTTACGGTGGCGCTTGTGGTGGCGAACTCGCTAACAAATTAAATATTTATTTAGTTTAATAATGTAACAGGAATAAGAAGGGAACAGTTCATTACGTGTAAACAAAATTGTATTTAAAAATATGTGTGTAAAATATTTAAAAGAAAAATAATACAATTGCTATTAGAGCCTATACAAATACTAAAGTATAGTTTATGTAATATTTGTCCTATTCAGTGATAAATCTTACCTTTATCTGATATAAATCTAACAGTTCATTCAAAGAAAAATGTTTTCACTATAATATTTAGAATAAAGAATATTTTTAAAACATCCCGGATACCAGTAGTGAACTTATTATCCACAAGTATATTAGTGCACTGATTTGTACTCAAATCAGGATTTTCAGAAACGACAAACATTTGAACAAAATTTGTTGAACTGATCCGAAGATACTGGACAAATTAACTTCTTTGATTATTGCTTCTATGCCGGGTTTTTTGAATGGAAATAGCATCATATACATTCTCTTTGTCTGATAAGGCTCTACCAAAACACTGATACGCGTATACAATGCTAGTAGGTCATTATATTGGAAACATTATTTGTGGCTACTAAATTTTATTTTTGAAGTGAACATTTCTTTAATAGGGCCTAACACTTTTTGTATGAGGGAAATAATTAGACACTTGCTAAGACACGAATGTAAAAAAGCGTCATTCTCAGTTTATACACGTAATTATTATTCTCGAATTAAACTTAGGTCTACCAGTGAGCAGATAGTTACTATATACATTACGTCTCCGTGCTATGATTTCCGCTTATAAAACAAAATAACTTACGTTTAAAATACGCTGCCGATTTTAATTTTTTTTACATTTAACATTTATTTCTTTAAAATTATGTATTATTAAGTTCAGTGGTAATTGCTTAAATTATAACTGACGCATTTATCTTATCCATTTTGAAATTCTGACTTTGCAATACAAATCATTACTAAAATCTGCATATAGACTATTAGTATTTTTAAACTTTCAAATTATACCGAAAATACTAAATGAACCCTTACCGCCGTAAAAACATTTCTTAATCTCAACGGATTTTGAAAATTCAAAATGATAATTTTTACAATTTTTGATGCTTATTGCGATGGTGAAATCATACTTTCAAAAACATTTAAGACATAATCGTTATGATTTTTTGAAGATTTGAAATGACCGCGATTTTGAAACTGTTGAAGAAAATTTGCTAGTTAACGAAACTGTCAAAAATATTAAGATAATCGATATTTATATCAAATTTGAATTAAATTAGAAGAAAATTTCCGCTACTTACAATGGTAAAATCAGAGTTTCAAAAATATTTAAGCGAAAAAAGTTATGAGTTTTAAAAGATTTTATGTAGCCGCCATTTTGAAACTGTTGAACAAATTTTGATGGTTAACGAACTCGCCCAAGCTCCTACCAGAATCGATTGTCATGGCAATTTTGAATCAAATTAGACTAAAATTTGCTAGGGTAGGCGTACTAACACGAACGCGCTCGCTCGTACACACACACACACACACACACACACACACACACACACACACACACACACACACACACACACACACACAAATATACATGTGTAAGTTTATATGTGTGTGATGTATATATATTTTTACAACCTCTCTAATAGTGATCTAGAAATGAGAATCTGTGTTCACTTCAACTGGTCTGGGTGTTCCAAACTGGTCTGGGTTGAAGTGAACACAGATTCACTGTTTGGATTGCAACTCAAACAGTTTATTTTCCAATTCACTAATTACAGAAGATAAGCGACAATATGGTAGGTTTGTGTTTGCTGAGATAACCTCAAAGTGAAAATTGATGTTTTTCTCAGGTTTTTAACGTTAATATTTTTCTCTGCTCCTGTTTCAGGAAAATCCCGTTTCCTTTCACCTGGTATTGCTTCCGTTAAGTTACGAGGCAGGCAAACAGCAAACTATTAATATCTGTCAGACTACTTGTAGGTGTTGTAGAGGCTATATTAGGCGCACAATAATATAATGTAGGAAGCTTTAAATGTAATTAAGCATTAGCAATGAATGATGTATCGCCCACGTGTTATATTGTAGGCTGCAGATCAACGTCGAGCCAAACTGACAGATCATAAATCAATTCTTGGTCTCGATGCTGAATAACGGACAAGCGTTTGAACAATATCGTTGGTTGTTAGTTCTATTCAAATTTATGGAGTGAAATTTGTTTTCTTTTAATGTCTTAACTTCATGCCAGTGAAGCTAATGAAGACGGAGGGCCGTAAAGCCAACGTTATACACTAAACTCGAAGCTACACGCAGGTCTGAGTCTTAGCATACTTATGGTTATTAAGCCGACTGAACTACAAGTGATACAAAAATATTTATTTTTATCTTGTTAATGTACAGTGATTGTATAATATCTATCGATGGAGCCCAGAAAAGTGGATTTACCTGAATGATGAATGGAGGAAAGATGATTGAGCGTTGTGTTTCAAACTCTTTCTTAGTCATAAATCGTTCTTTATTATCTATCTCTTTAGTAGAGATATTGCAATAACTACAGAAAGCAATAAAAGCCTAAGCTTGAGTGTTTGATTGTTTGACGTTCACAGAAACAATATTCATAAAATACTCCGATTGAGATTGAATTCATCAGAAAACATTCGTATGTCGATGTTTGCTTGACGTCAGAACGCACGTAAACTCGGAAAGATAAATTATTCGTGCTTCAATCACAAACTGTTGAAATCTATCAGCAAAATCAATTATTACCTTAATAAACAATTCATTGTATTCACGTCAATCAGTTGTTCGCAATATTTTGAAAATGCATTTGTAAGTTTCTATTCGAATGCGATTTTCAAATAAAAATTGTTCTCTTCTTTGTTGTTGCACTAATTATATCAGGTGCTTGCCCATCTCCAAACTTCAAAACTCAAAATTCGGCAAGCTTAACTCTCCTTCATTTCTCTTTAAGTAATATGGACATTGTACAAGTGAGTTCACTTATAATGTTATAACGCTTACTCTATTACAGTACCAGTTCAAAGGACAGAAAACCTCGCCGTATATTCTTAATTAATAAACAGAAATGCTCCAAGACAGCGCTCCTAACTTTTTCCGTCAATTTAACTGGTCAATTTAAACCGAAATATTAACGAAATAAACGTTATTAGAAATTTTATTTTATTTTTCTATAGAGCAATTAAAATTATGATAGGTCTTGCCGTTCAGTCAGTATTACAGGAAATATACAGCAACTGCAGTTGTCATCGTTAAATCAAAGGCCACCATCTTGAAAGGTATGTGAATAGGAAACAGTATTACAAATACGGTCGTTCGGGCTTTATACAAGGTACCTTTGTTCCAAATTTCTAAACAAACGGCCAATGCGTTTGACTAAAACCGCGTAACAAACACACAAACAGCGTGTTGAAACTGAGATAATCTTCATTTGGTCAAAAATTATCAAATTACTATAATGGAATTTTGGTATATTTATTCGTATTTGTTGGAATTGATTGGTATTTCAAAATATGAACAAATTTTAAGGAAATATTTTAAACTTATTGTATGTTGTGTACATTAGTTGAACCGAAAACAAATAGCGTTACAAACGCACAGGACAAGGTTGATGATCCCTGGTGCTTGTCGACGTACAGATGCGAGTAAAAACTACTTTTTAGAAACTTTTTATTGGAAAATAAGCTCATGGATATGTCATCATGGTAAGACTCAGACCAAGAATTTAAAATGAGCGCCGATCCAGGCCTCTAGATTAACCGGCCAATGATTGTGGCTAAACTTCATTGTTAAATCAGGGACCACCTGGGAAACACCTACATGTCGTTCGGGCTTTATACAAGGTACCTTATACCAGATTTCAAAAACGGTCAATGCATTTGACCAAAACTATGTAACACACAAACCAAAGTGGTTGAGTTGTACTGTTTTTAGCGAATTTCTGTTCCTGTTTGGAAAAATGCTGTTGGAACTTGAATCAAGGTACACCAAGATACGAGTCTTTGAAAAGAGTATCGATCATTTTAGGGATTTTTTATGGGTTGTTAATTAAAGCTCCCTTATCGTCGGACAAAGTTGTGCAAGACAGCAAAATTAGTTCAACAATTTTTAAAAATAACAAGCATTCCATATTAAAAAAAATAATAACTGTTTTATCTTACACTTGTTTAAAAATTTGATTTCACCATGGAAATCAGAGTTAAAGTCTGAATAAATTAAACATTATTTAAAATTTCGAAATTCCATTGAAAAATGAGCCTGATGGCGTTCAGAGTTTACTTTTGAATTTTCAGCGTAACTTGAAAGATTAAAATGCTACTTATGCAGATTAGACGGTGAAAGTATTGGTGCAATCAAGCTCTGTAATACGTGTAAAGCAAAAATATATTTTGACGTTCTTATATTTTGCAAATTATATTGTACTATAGTATAGCATCAAACCTATAACATATAGCATACATGTAGTATAGCATCAAACGTATAAGTCTTTAACTTATTTAATTCATCATTAAACTTAATATTTAATTAAATCATAAATTTAAGTTTCAAGAACAACCATTAAATGCTAATCGAAGATTACACTCTTATTAATTTAATGTCCAAAAATATATTAATTAAATATTTTAGTTTAAGATTAATAATTATTACTATTCCATTTTACAAAATTTACAATGTTGTCAAGCTTCATTTGTGACTATTTGGTGTGCTAATTTATTTTATTTTAACTATGATTTAACTAGAATTTCAATATTTTATTTAGGTTAATACTGCACATGATTTTATTTCAATGTTTAAATTTTATTCACAATATTTTTCATATTCACAAGTTTTTTTCTCAATTGTATTTATTTGCCATAAAAATATATCCTATAATATGATTTATGCCTTATTTGCAGTGAGGTCAAGAGTATGAAAATGTATGACAGTAATAGTAGTTGAGTGAAGGATTAAAAGAAGTAATTAATTGGGTTGTCTAAGTACTAAAACTAAATTCCATTTAATTATTTTTTGGATGAAGAAATCAAGAATATATTTAGGTTCAGTGCATAATGTAAGCAATAACAACGTAACGGAGGAAACACAGAATAAACAGTCAACATAACCTAAAATTTACACAACAAATTGATCATACGTATGTTTGAAAACAGCAATTTTTCTTTAATTTACGAACTTAAAGTAAATGAGAGGTTACTTTGGATATTAGGTAATCTTAGGTAAAATATTTTCTAGGAAAAAAATGCAAAATTTAATTAGCCATTATGTTAAACTAGCATTCATTAAGTATTTTCGAAACTGGCTGTTAGTGTTTAACAGTGAAGGAAAACATATTGTTAATGATAAGCCTACATATATGATTTACGAATTTATAAGTATTATAATTATGAAGTTTAGTTATAATTATAAATAACAGGATTGATTAACTAATCTAAGTATTTGCTGAAAATGTGTTTGAAATGAATAAAAAAATGCATGTTTTGAATTTTTAATGTGAACAATTTTATTTTTCAGATAGAATATAAAAGCTTTGCGGCATACTGCGTAGGCAACAACTTTATGGATTGGTGAGTTTTAACAAAGATTTATTTTTTATAATGTTTTATTTAACACATCGCTTCACTAGAGGCATTAAAAAAAATCTACTTCATTTTTTTTTACTTGTAGTAATTTATTATATCTTTTGATTTAAAGAATACCCGAAGTACACGTAAAAGATGTTCACAAATTAAATTTGAGCAAAATCATGTTATCCTTTTGAAATGATTCTTTTCATGTGCCATGTCTTGCAGCTGTCTGGGCGACATAGAAAGAAGTTTTCAAAAAATTAATATTTCAAACACACAAACAAATTCAGGGAATATTTTCATGATACAATTTAAACAAAAATCTAATATAATGAACTAGTATTTATTTATATTATAAAATTACTTAGTAAGTACAAAAATTATCCATGACCTCAGTGAAAATTATTCATTAAGTATTATTAATTAAAATTGAATCATTTAAAATGCTAATTTATGCAGATTTTAACTTCGATTAGAATAGTAAAATAGAGTTTTCAAATGGCTACCTCTGATTGACAATAACGAGTGAACGCGGTTTTAGCCAAACGCATTGACCGATTGTTTTGAAACTTGATATGAAGGTACTTTGTAGAAAGCTCAAAAGACATATGTGTAAGATTTCCCCTATTTACTTCTATTTAATGAAAAGTTTATTCAGTTTTGGCCAAACTCACTGACAGATTGTTTTGCAAGTTTGTATGAAGGTAAGGTACAACTTATATACGACCCAAAAGACATATGTGTAGGATTTTCCCCCTATTTACTTCTATTTAATGAAAAGTTTATTCAGTTTTGGCCAAACTCACTGACAGATTGTTTTGCAAGTTTGTATGAAGGTACCTTATATACGACCCAAAAGACATATGTGTAGGATTTTTCCCCTATTTACTTCTATTTAATGAAAAGTTTATTCAGTTTTGGCCAAACTCACTGACAGATTGTTTTGCAAGTTTGTATGAAGGTACTTTATATACGACCCAAAAGACATATGTGTAGGATTTTCCCCTATTTACTTCTATTTAATGAAAAGTTTATTCAGTTTTGGCCAAACTCACTGACAGATTGTTTTGCAAGTTTGTATGAAGGTACCTTATATACGACCCAAAAGTCATATGTGTAGGATTTTCCCCCTATTTACTTCTATTTAATGAAAAGTTTATTCAGTTTTGGCCAAACTCACTGACAGATTGTTTTGCAAGTTTGTATGAAAGTACCTTATATACGACCCAAAAGTCATATGTGTAGGATTTTCCCCCTATTTACTTCTATTTAATGAAAAGTTTATTCAGTTTTGGCCAAACTCACTGACAGATTGTTTTGCAAGTTTGTATGAAGGTACTTTATATACGACCCAAAAGACATATGTGTAGGATTTTCCCCTATTTACTTCTATTTAATGAAAAGTTTATTCAGTTTTGGCCAAACTCACTGACAGATTGTTTTGCAAGTTTGTATGAAGGTACCTTATATACGACCCAAAAGTCATATGTGTAGGATTTTCCCCTATTTACTTCTATTTAATGAAAAGTTTATTCAGTTTTGGCCAAACTCACTGACAGATTGTTTTGCAAGTTCGTATGAAAGTACCTTATATACGACCCAAAATACATATATGTAGGATTTTTCCCATTTATTTTCGTTTAAAAATGGCTGCCTCTGTATGACAAAGGCGTGTATGAAATGTTAGTCAAACGTATTGACCGATTGTTTTGAAAGTTGATATGAAAGTATCATGTAATAATATCCCTATAGCATCTCAACACAAAATACTTATAGATCATTGAACGTGATACTTGTGATTGATACCCAAATTTGTTTGTGTGTCTCCATCAAATGACGTATGTGTAAGATTTTTCGCCATTAACTTCCGTTTTAATGAGGCGTGTACCCAGTTTTAGCCAAATCTACTGACCGAATATTTTGAAATTTGTATATCTTTTACAGAGCTCGGACGTATCTTTTACAGGGCCACGTAACTTGTAAATTTAATGACTTTTAAGTAAATATTAAAATTGCTCTTCAAAAAAGAGGCGTTTTTAAATGGATTATTCTATTCATGATTAATAAGTTAGCTTCGTAGAACATACAAAATTGTCTGATTTATGACGCCACGTATGCGCATCCATGACGCCGTTTTACCTATCACAGTTAAAAGTGTCTTTTATGTTAAAATTTTTCATAAACAGTAAGTTTTAGCGCAAAATCATTTTACAATGTCAGAAGCCGGTTAAAAATATTCCTAAAGATACCTCATTTATGCCTGTACGAACAGTATGTGCTGAGAAAAAGCGATGTTGACTCGAGAAATAATTGATATGATATACTGCCTGTTCTACTATTTTTTAAATTATTAATTTAATTATGATGGGTAAGAAACCAGCGTGTTCTGGCTGTGGTTGAAACCACAATCAATTTGTTACCAAATTTGTATCAAATAGGGCCACACACACACGCGCGCGCGTTATATATAAAGATACGCCTAGAGGATAGGATCAGCGCTCATTTTTTCATAGTTAGGCCTAGTTTCAAAGAATGGGCCGTACTAATAGCTTATTTTCGTATTGGAAATTTTTTTTGTTGGATACAAGCGTTAATTTAAACAGTAAATAAACAAAAACTGTCAGTCAAGTTCATCTCCACTTTCACAAATTTTATGTCCCATCGGCCATCAACTTTCCAGAGAATGACGTCAAATCTGCAACCGAATTTCTTTTACCAACATTACAGAAATGTAAATTGATCGACGAGATGCCTTGACCTGTCACGTGACCGAGTGAAAGGCTAACCAGTGGCCAGTCGACGTGCTGCAGGACATTGTGCTGTGTCGTTACGTTTCCTTAATAACTGCCCAGGACCGTGTGAATGTCGAAGGAGAAGTAATTAATTCTTGTATATATAATCGCGGCATGCAACTGTCTCGCTGGCTTTGCAGAAACTGATTTTTCAAACTGTCTGAGGAAACGGATTTTGCAAGAATAAAATATAAAAATTGTATAATATTACATAAAAGTACATTTTTTTTTATTTGAAACAGTAATGAACCCTGGCCGCCGTAAAATTCAAACTATTTTTACACACTTTTAAAAATTTGCAAGTTAAAATATGCACAAAATTATCACATAATTTATGAAGATCTTAAAATTATAAAAGCAGATTTTCGAAAAAAATTCTCTATTACGTGGACTCGTGTGTTACTGCCTGTAATTGTAATTAACCCGTGTTTCTGAAACGTTTTTCATAAAAACAATTAGGTTTAAGTAGCAATTCAAAACTAGTTTCTTCAAATTTAACTTTTTTAGCCAAATAGGTATTTTAATACCTGAATTGTTGGAGCCACAACAATTAAGTACCTGAAACAAAACGGAAAATGGGACAAATTTTTCCAAAATTATTTATTTTAAATTTAATTACATATGATGATTCATTAATCAAGTGTATTGTTAATTTTGAAACCGAAAAATTAATCAAAATCAGTTTGATTGGCTTAATGAAATTGTTAATGATGATACTTTATTTAACTCAAATCAGTGTAAAAGAGTAGAAATAATATAAATTTGCAGTTTTTAAGTATGAATGACTGTACTTGCACTGCGATCTTTATAGATCTGCTGTGCCCTTTTTCTCCATTCTATCCTCAGTCTCTTGGTAAAGTCTAGGATTTGGAGAATATTTAATACAGATAACTCCTTCGTCTTTAATATTCGATTTCCCAGTTCACTATTCACGTGCTTACAGGCACTTATTTTGATAATTCCCTTACATTTTCCTCTACTTATCCACGTACGTTGTGCCCTATTTAGCCAGCTTCTCACACCGTGAGATCCCACTCGTTCATCTTTACCTTCTTAATAATGTTGTTCCTATTAGTAACAAGGGAAATAACGTCCCTGCAATGCATGAGCAATAAGTGTGTGTGTGTGTGTGTGTGTGTGTGTGTGTGTGTGTGTGTGTGTGTGTGTTTCAAAGTACAGTAAATCGAATAACGAAAATTAATCCACTTAGTTTTAAGGATTTTTTAAAAATGTATTTATTTTCAACCCGTAGATTTATTTTACTTCAATTATGGTACATCGAGTTGAGTTATGAGTCTTCATAACCATTAAAATTTTGGTCAGTTAAAAAAAACCGGTCGATATTTTGGGTTATTAATTATAGCTTCTGAAGCGTATTTTTTGGAAAAATAAGTGGATGTGAGAAAGGTTTTGTTATTTAATTTTGTAACATTCCATTCTGAAAATATTCATTTTACGATGCTGTTTTAACTTACAACTTGTAAAGGCGACGAACCTGTGTTAATTGTTCGACAGTTTTGAGTAATGCTAATAATTGATTGTGACAACACAGTCGGACCTACAAGGGCACTAATCGCTGGTTAACAATAAATCTGAAAATGTAACATTTAAATTATCGTGGCATTCATCAGTCTCGCTGACGTGATGGAAGCGAATTTCCAAAAAAAGTAACAGTGTTATAGTGTTTTTTTTGCCTTTTTTTTATGAAAATCTTATTTGACCATCATCATCATCATGGTTGAACCTGCACAAATTAACACCTAAAATATTGAAACGCCATCAAAATAAAAAAAAATTACAGCTGTAAAATTTTTATTTATTCAGGTCTTAATGCTGTACACGTCAGTGAAATTTAATTCTAAAAAATTTTTGAAATTCTTAACATTTTGATAGCCGATATTTTGAAACATATTGATGGATTAGTGAAGCTAGGGTTGATGGATTGGTAGGTATAAAAATCGCTTTTTTGCTGGGTTTGAAATAGCATAAATAGCCTACTTTCTAAAAAGCTTAATTTTCTATTTGACCGCCATTTTGTGGTTTTAATGACAAACAAAACGGCGTTTCATTGTTTCTCTAGTTTAAAGAATAACAGAATTTACAACAAAAATAAAAAACATTATTTATTATGGTCTGACAATAGTCCATTTTAAATAATAATAACATCTGATTTGATGTTATTTAAATAAAATAAAGGACAATAGCGGTTTTTTGGATTCAAAATATTTAATAAAATTAATGGACGTTGAAAAGTTTAAATAGTCGTTATTTTGAAATAGGGGAAGGGTGTATAGTCTTTATAACACTAAGTACCACCCGAAATACCGAATCCATATTATTTAAGGTTAAAAAGATATTTTTTAAACCAAAAATACAAAATGATGACTAGATTCTAAACATTTTAGGAAGTACGTTTATATAAAACGTAAAGAATACGTCCTGAATTTCCTTGTGAAAAGTAATTAAGACAATTACTTCACAGTCGGCGAGCGGGGCTGGGTCTTACCATGATGTCACATCTAATAAGTAATTTTTCAATGAAAACTCGATATTTAGGTTTAATCACTTCAATCTTGCATGAATGAATTGCACAATCTTACTGTACTTAGTAGTATAGTAGCAATATTTCTGTTTCTTTAAGTTTTACGGAACAAATTTAAAATACCATTACTTACGGAGCGAAGCATCTCTGTCCCAACTCGACCTTTTGACATTTCGTTTGTGTGTTTGTTACGCAGTTTTGGCCAAACTTATTGACCGATTATTTTGAAATTTGGTACGAAGGTACTTTCTGTAAAATACGAAAGACGTATGAGTACGAGTTTTTTCCATTTACTTATATTTCAAGATGGCGGCCTCCGATTTATAAGCATTGTCCGAATATTTTGAAATTTGGTACGAAGGTATCTTGTATAACACCAAAACATCGTAGTGTAAGATTTTTCCATTCACTTCCGCTTCAAGATGGTGGCCTCTAGTTTAACGATGACGAGTATATTTACTGAGTGTTTTCTATAATAGTGGCTAGACGGAAAGACCTGTTATAATTTTGACAGCTTCATGAAAAATTATACAATTCCAAAAATACATTTTTCCTAAATATCATGGCTACCAGTTAAATTGGCAGAAAAAGTTGCGAGGACATCATAGAGCTGTCGTAGAGCGGTGGCCAGGCGTGTAATGCGACTATACTGATCTTTGAAGTACAGCGCTGTTGTAGAGCTGTGGCCCGGCCTGTACTGCGACTATACTGTTCTTTGAAGTACAGCGCTGTCGTAGAGCGGTGGCCAGGCCTATACATAGACTGTACTCTTCTTTGAAGTACAGCGCTGTCGTAGAGCGGTGGCCAGGAATGTACTGCGACTGTACTGTTCTTTGAAATACGGCGCTGTCGTAGAGTGGTGGCCAGGCCTGTACTGCGAATGTACTGTTCTTTGAAGCACAGCGCTGTCGTAGAGCGGTGGCCAGGCCTATACTGCGACTCTACTGTTCTTTGAAGTACAGCGCTGTCATAGAGCGGTGGTCAGGCCTATACTGCGACTGTACTGTTCTTTGAAGTACAGAGCTGTCGTAGAGCGGTGGCCAGGCCTGTACTGCGACTGTACTGTTCTTTGAAGTACAGCGCTGTCGTAGAGCGGTGGCCAGGCCTGTACTGCGACTGTACTGTTCTTTGAAGTAGAGCGCTGTCGTAGAGCGGTGGCCAGGCCTATACTGCGACTATACTGTTCTTTGAAGTACAGCGCTGTCATAGAGCGGTGGCCAGGCCTATACTGCGACTGTACTGTTCTTTGAAGTACAGCGCTGTCGTAGAGCGGTGGCCAGGACTGTACTGCGACTATACTGTTCTTTGAAGTACAGCGCTGTCGTACAGCGGTGGCCAGGCCTGTACTGCGACTGTACTGTTCTTTGAAGCACAACGCTGTCGTAGAGCGGTGGCCAGGCCTGTACTGCGACTGTACTGTTCTTTGAAGTACAGCGCTGTCGTAGAGCGGTGGCCAAGCCTGTACTGTGACTGTACTGTTCTTTGAAGTACAGCGCTGTCGTAGAGCGGTGGCCAGGTCTGTACTGCGACTGTTCTGTTCTTTGAAGTACAGAGCTGTCGTAGAGCGGTGGCCAGGCCTATACTGCGACTGTACTGTTCTTTGAAGTACAGCGCTGTCGTAGAGCGGTGGCCAGGCCTGTACTGCGACTGTACTGTTCTTTGAAGTACAGCGTTGTCGTAGAGCGGTGGCCAGGCCTATACTGCGACTATACTGTTCTTTGAAGTACAGCGCTGTCATAGAGCGGTGGCCAGGCCTATACTGCGACTGTACTGTTCTTTGAAGTACAGCGCTGTCGTAGAGCGGTGGCCAGGCCTATACTGCGACTGTAGTGTACTTTGAAGTACAGCGCTGTCGTAGAGCGGTGGCCAGGCCTATACTGCGACTGTACTATTCTTTGAAGTACAGCGCTGTCGTAGAGCGGTGGCCAGGCCTGTACTGCGACTATACTGTTCTTTGAAGTACAGCGCTGTCGTACAGCGGTGGCCAGGCCTGTACTGCGACTGTACTGTTCTTTGAAGTACAGCGCTGTTGTAGAGCGGTGGCCAGGCCTATACATAGACTGTACTCTTCTTTGAAGTACAGCGCTGTCGTAGAGCGGTGGCCAGGAATGTACTGCGACTGTACTGTTCTTTGAAGTACGGCGCTGTCGTAGAGTGGTGGCCAGGCCTGTACTGCGACTGTACTGTTCTTTGAAGCACAGCGCTGTCGTAGAGCGGTGGCCAGGCCTATACTGCGACTCTACTGTTCTTTGAAGTACAGCGCTGTCGTAGAGCGGTGGCCAGGCCTGTACTGCGACTGTACTGTTCTTTGAAGTACAGCGCTGTCGTAGAGCGGTGGCCAGGCCTGTACTGCGACTGTACTGTTCTTTGAAGTAGAGCGCTGTCGTAGAGCGGTGGCCAGGCCTATACTGCGACTATACTGTTCTTTGAAGTACAGCGCTGTCATAGAGCGGTGGCCAGGCCTATACTGCGACTGTACTGTTCTTTGAAGTACAGCGCTGTCGTAGAGCGGTGGCCAGGCCTGTACTGCGACTGTACTGTTCTTTGAAGTACAGCGTTGTCGTAGAGCGGTGGCCAGGCCTATACTGCGACTATACTGTTCTTTGAAGTACAGCGCTGTCATAGAGCGGTGGCCAGGCCTATACTGCGACTGTACTGTTCTTTGAAGTACAGCGCTGTCGTAGAGCGGTGGCCAGGCCTATACTGCGACTGTACTGTTCTTTGAAGTACAGCGCTGTCGTAGAGCGGTGGCCAGGCCTATACTGCGACTGTACTGTTCTTTGAAGTACAGCGCTGTCGTAGAGCGGTGGCCAGGCCTGTACTGCGACTGTTCTGTTCTTTGAAGTACAGAGCTGTCGTAGAGCGGTGGCCAGGCCTGTACTGCGACTGTACTGTTCCTTGAAGCACAACGCTGTCGTAGAGCGGTGGCCAGGCCTGTACTGCGACTGTACTGTTCTTTGAAGTACAGCGCTGTCGTAGAACGGTGGCCAAGCCTGTACTGTGACTGTACTGTTCTTTGAAGTACAGCGCTGTCGTAGAGCGGTGGCCAGGCCTGTACTGCGACTGTACTGTTCTTTGAAGTACAGCGCTGTCGTAGAGCGGTGGCCAGGCCTATACTGCGACTGTACTGTTCTTTGAAGTACAGCGCTGTCGTAGAGCGGTGGCCAGGCCTGTACTGCGACTGTACTGTTCTTTGAAGTACAGCGCTGTCGTAGAGCGGTGGCCAGGCCTGTACTGCGACTATACTGTTCTTTGAAGTACATCGCTGTCGTAGAGCGGTGGCCAGGCCTATACTGCGACTGTACTGTTCTTTGAAGTACAGCGCTGTCGTAGAGCGGTGGCCAGGCAATAGATTAAGTATAGCCTTATACTGCGAGCTCTAATGTTCTTTGAACTACTAGTTACTAACAGTGCAAAAACATTCAATCGATTGTTATTTCCACGAGAAAAATATGGTTCAGAAGTTTGATCGTATAAGTCAGTGTAACAAATTAGAAATGTTATAAATTCCAGGTTCGTGAATAAATCGTAAAGCGCAGAAAATCCCTGCGGCAGTCAGAGTTAACTTTTAAGTTTTTTGTGTTTATTCTTGTACATACTATATGCTTCCTACAGCGGAAAAGTAAAATAGTGAGGGAAGTGCAGTCTGGTTCATGTTAAATATGCATTCCTTTCATACAAGAATAATTATTAGAAGTTAATGCATACGTTATAAACAAGAACTTAGATCCAATTACCTTCGATAATCGAGTTTGTAATCTAATCGATACATTAATTTACTATACTTCGTTTATTGAGTACCTGGTACAGTGCGTTACTCGGTCGAACTCCGCCTAATTTCTGCAGTCTTGACCCAGATCGACTTGAATATTTATCTAGGTACAGTCAGGTACAGCAAGTTGAATATCATTAATTACTGCACGGTGAACAGGTACAGTCACTGTCTAAACGAGTCGTTAAAACAATATTATAAATGTGTAGACTACAATGTAGCCTAATAATCGGCTTTTGCGGGAGAGAACTTGGGGACGACACAGAATTAACTAGAACGCAGGTTGTGTCCCGCGAATTGCAACAGTGAATATTCCATCATGTTAGTGAATTTCCATTGGGGAGTCTGCTATTGGAAATGGTCATCAAGGTAGAATCTATACCATGAAATGTGCAAACGATCCTGACCTCGAGAACACTTTTTGAGTTTTTGCTTGTGTTAACATTCTAGCGTTTGCAATTTTTGGTTAGTTTGATTCAATATTAGCACACAAATCAATTTTTCAAAGTAATTTGGACCTGTTCGTTGCCAGAAAAAAAATGTAAACAGTTTCAATACGGGGTCATTCCAAATTTTAAAAACCATCATAAAAAACTTAATAATATTTGCCATTATTAATATCTAAAAAATTACAAAATTATCGAGAGTTTGTCGGTAAAATTATAAACTATGCGAGCCAGAGTTTTTTACGCGAAGTCATAGTTTTCAGTGTTAAATTAATCTCTAAAGGTTAAACTTGATTACTCATGTTAATAATATGCTGACGTATTTAAAAGTTTACAAGATTTTCGAAAAACGTAAACATAGTTTTAAGCTCATGTTCAAACATTTTTCAAAGGTTTGAAGTAGAGTTTTCATCTACTTTATAATTTAATAGCTTGGATAAATTCAACGTGGCAGAAAAATGGATTTTGGTAACGACTTGGACAAATTCATTAATCAGCAAAATCGTTCAACATTTTTAAAACAGCTGCCTTTTTAAATATTTGAAAATGCATAACCTTTTCTCTTAAATATTTCTTGAAGATATGATTTCACCGTCGTAAATAACGTTAAAAACTGCATACATTAGAATTTTGAATTTTAAAAATCCATTGAAATTGAGAAATTTAATTTGACGGCGGTCAGAGTTAGTTTTCGCATTCATAACGCAATTTCAAAATTTTAAACTCTAATATAGATAGGCTTCAATACTTATTATAATTTATTAGATTTCCAAAAAATGTGATTAAAAAATTTTTACTCTTTTTAAATTCGATTCCATCACGTCTGTAAGTCAACTGCTTTTCGTAATTAAATTTTACCTTATTTCAAACAATGTTTATTTTTTATGCAGTCGCGAATCAAATAAAATTTTAAAATATTAATCAACAAATGAAATAAAACAATTCACCTATTTCTACAGTCAGACGTTATTTATGATCGAACGACTGTATAGTCTCTATGAACATTAAATAGACTAGACGTGCAGTCAGATGCAGCTGCCTTGCTTAGGTTGAGGTCAACATAATTGTTTGACTTCTTTGACCTTGGCGGCTTATTATCTACAAATAAATAATGTACATACAGTTATTCAGAATGAGTTAAGTTAGTGTCGTACCACCTTAACAGTTATGGCGGAGATAAGAGAAACTTTAACACGAGTCTACAATATCCAATTCGATGCGATAAATTTTGTTCTATACAAGTTCAACACAATTTTTAGAAAATAACGATATTGTGTTTCATTATTGTATCTATCGATGTTTAGAAAGAATAAAATTTTAAATACGAAATTTTAGAAAATTATTGACACCGCTACATTTAGTTGTTCATTGGTTCACATTTTGAATAGATACTATTGATGTTTAACTAAAAAAAAAATAAAAAAATAACAATACTAATTGTAGCAGGCAGCTGTTCCGCTGAAGTTAAAAACGAATTCCGAAAAGTATTCTTTAGGCTATCTATTTTATTGTTGAAATTTTACCGAAATAATAAGTATTAAATACTTTATTAACTCTCATCGTTATATATTTTTAAAGATTTGAAATGACTGCCATTTTGAAAATAACAAGTTTTACTGATTAACGGACTTTTTTCTAAGTTATTACCCTAATCGATTTTTTGCAAAGTTTGAATGAAATTGTGAACTTTAACTTGCACACTGCGACGACTCGGACTTAGTCAACATTATACGTTCCTCCTGAGTCGACGAGAAAATCGATACTTTGTCATGCTGTTACACAACTTTGAGCGATTAAATTTTCTTAGTAATAAGAAACATAAATATATTGCTCAACTAATTTGAATAAATTTGAAAAAAATATGTTGATCTTTTTATTAATAAAATTACACCCTTCCTTGCCGGGGTGTATCATTTGAAAAGGGCCACAGCACACCTTAAATAATCTGAACTTCTTTTCTACTTGTTAGGTTGGTTACATTTTTTCCAATTATTTCCACAGTTCATAAATTCGCTGTAATTTCAAATTACATTTTTTTGATAACGTAATAAAGTAATAGATAACAATAAAACAATACACATTGAACATTTACAATTTCACAAAATATTCCTATTTCGAATTCGAATGCACTGGATAAATTTTTAACAAATGTCATTTTCATCTGATGTAAAATTTGAAATAACTGATTAAAATTTATATGGCACAATTAATTAGTTGCAGTCAGTGACTAGTACGTCATATATCTGCCATTAGAAACAAAAACCAACATGACTAATGTCTTATTATTAGTAATATTTACCGTCCTGTTCGCCAGTATAAAGGAATCAATGAAGTCAGTTTTATCTAAAACACAATAAAACAAACACTGTTATATTATCACATGTATTTAAATAAAAATAGGTCCTTGTTTCACAATTTCAAACATTTGTTACTTCCTATTAACAGACTTTCAAACAATTCCAAACTATAAAAAAGCCACAGTAATAAAAAAATATTCAAACTGTTACAAATATTTCACTAGCCTAATTTTAAAAGAACTTCCACTCCTAAACTCTATAACAAAACTCCATTACAAACTCTACTTAAAAACAAATATTTCACTAGCCCAATTTTAAAAGAACTTCTACTCCTAATCTCTATAACAAAACTCCATTACAAACTCTACTTAAAAACTAACTAAATTTACTTATACATTCTTAATTGAACCCTGTTTATCTCTAAATACTTATAATTATGAGCCTTCAAGTATTAAGGCTCTGTTTATCTTGCAATTACCAAGATAAGCCCTTCTGCATTGAGCTTGAGCCAAGTTTTACTTCCACTTGATTAATAATTTTAAAAAAATTGTTACCTGTTGGGCAGTTTGGAAACTGGTCTTTGCAACACACATACGTGCGCGCACACACACAAGCATTAATATATATTCGCATTTTTTGTTTCTTTTTATTCAAATTTGGCACAAAAATTGGTTATCATAATTCACCATCGCAATCAGCATTAAAAACTGCAGAAATTATCATTTTGAATTTTCAATACTAATAATAAATGTTTTGACGGCAGTCAAGGTTTATTGTGATTTGAAAATTTAAAATGCTAATATATACAAATTTTAATGCTGATTATAGTGTTGAAATCAGAGTTTTAGAAATAGTAAGATATAGAAAAATACTTTTGGAAATTCACTTCTATCACGTCAGCGAGACAGCTGCGTGCCGCGAATACATACAAGGACGATTACATTTTAACGATCCCTCAAGAAGTGCATAATATAGATGTCAGGATTGGCGTTTATTTCATGGTTTCATAGATGTCTGCAATGAAAATAAATAAATACTGACTTTTTGTATCTTGTATAAGTGTTGTCGTTAAATCACGAGCTTTACAATTTGAAAATCTGTAGTTCAAAGACTTTCTAGCGACTGATTTTTACGTTGGAGGTAGAGCTATTAAAGCAATCACCAGCTACTTAAAAATTTTGAAATTTCTAATAAAAAATGATCTATTAAGTTTATAACCAACAATTGGTACAGTGGTACATAATGGATCAGTGCCCATCACTTGGTATAGTGGTACAGAAAAGCGTTGCTTCCTGACCAAGGTAGTGGCCTACAGGTATTCATTCTTACAACCGCACGAGCTACCCAATAAGGCAGACCCCATATAGCGGCCGTAAGGCTTGCCTTGTCGGCCAAACAAAAAAACTGGTCTGCTTACCTTATTTGTAATGTGGGAGTTGGTCGGGAATCACTAGACTATGTTAGAAAGTTACTTTATTTATTAATAAATAATTAGAGTACAAAAACCTTGATTTAAATGTATCTTGGAGCGGCGACCGTTCCATTTATGCTAGCGGAAATGTAAATTAACGATTTCCTTTAAAAGTATTTTGAATAGTACTGTAATAATTATGCATTGTTTTCTCAGATTTAAGTTTTAATATTCTTAAAAACACGATGCATAAAGTCTCATGAACATCTAAGCGTATCTAATTGCAGAGCAAAACATATTTGTGATTCCTTCTTCCCCCCCCAAAAAAAAAACCTGCCAAGAAGCTCTATTACAAGGTTACCAATTAAAGGTAATCTAAACTGTTCATTTATAAAGACCAGTTAGCATACTTTGATAATAAAATGTATATCCGTTTAAGTGAAGTCAAATATAACGAGTTTGCCTTTGTCAAGAGTAAACCAGAAGAATGGAAATCAAAAGTAATTTATTTAGGTTATTTCAATCTACCTGCCAATCTATTTTTATTTAATTAAGATTTTGTGAACTATATTGACTAGATATGAACCTTCATAAAGTAAAAATTCTAAGGAAAATATGTAGAGAACAGGTTTGGGAAATGATTGTTTTTTCAGTTTTCTTATTGCATTTTGGTTTTCAGTTGAATTTGTAAATAAAAAATCACTACATCATTAGTTCATAAATTCATTAAATTCATAAATTTTTTTATTATTCAAAAATATTTTTTTCTATTCTAAAATTGTTTTTTGAACGATTCTTGATAATTTATCTTTTCTGTTTTTTTGTAAACAACAAGAAAAATATGAAATGGTAAGTTAGCTCATTGATCAACTTGTAGATTAGATTAGTTTTTGAGTTATGGGATTTAGTGGCCTCTGACACTTCATTCCAAGGAGCTTGTTGTGCAACTAATCCTCTAGTATTCTAGTTCAGTAGACTGACGCACTCAATGAGTTTTCGCAGTACACTGACTAGCTCCTGAAAGCCAACTATTTACCTCTAGCTGGCAAAAGCCTTAGTTGTAGCTTACAGTTTTCTCTTTCTTCCTGCATACCTTGCACAGGTTTTGTCGTGGTACATTCCTATCCTGTGTGATTTGTTCCTGTCCTCAGACCACAATGTCCTGTAACGAGTACCATTGTTTTTCTGAGTGGCCCTTTGCCCAGGATCGTATTACTCCAGGCTGGCTTGGGAGTTCAGCCCTATTATCGTGGCCCTATAAAGGTTGCGTTTCCCACACCAAAAGGTTTGATGCCTGTCAGGTTATTTGCTTCCATGTTTAATAAGAAACCCTTTTGTTACCGCCTCCAAAATGTGCTCTTGGTATATATTTGTACGTCTTCAAAAGTCTGATTTGAGATGGGTCATTTAGGCTACATACTTTAGGCTTTTTATATTATGGCAACAGGAGACGAATGGTCTTTGGCTTCCAGGACGCTGAGGACCTCAATTCAGTGGACTGCTAAAACTCATTGAGTCTACTGAATCCAAGAGGTGCATACCCTAAGCGATTATACCTGAGTTCCTTTGATTGCAGTGCGTTGGGTTGTCTTCTTTGAACACTGCGCCAGGGGCCAGCTAACCCATAACCTCAAAAACGCACTGGTTTCAGATTCTTAACCCGATATCTAATTTCTACCACTGCAGGTTGGTAGGTCTACCTGGACTCCCCACAGTCTCCCGCGTTTCACTACTTGTTAGTACCATGGGATTAAATACATCCCCAGTTTTCTCCCACTCCATGCTGTTGCAGCAAACATTACAAGCTACATTCACGCTAAGTTGATAAGGGAAGCTTAAGACATTCTTACTTTAAAAACAAATGTGTTTGCTTGTCGAAATTTCGAAATAACGGTTTTAATCGATT
>CM040185.1:50372877-50405377 GCA_022606455.1 Callitettix versicolor | reverse complement strand
ACGCACACACACACGCGCGCGCGCGCGCGCACACACACACACACACACACACACACACACACTACATATAAACTTCTACCCATTATCGACACCTCAAAAAGTGTTAAGGATGGATGCTAAATTCAAGGTCTGGTTCTGAACCTCACCATAATGGCCTCTTATGGAATAAAAACTCAATAGAAATTTGCTGAAAAGTTTTTTCGAAACCGATTACATTTTGAAAAGACAATATCTTAATCTGATAAAAAAGTTGACCTTTCATTAGGACATTCTCAACATAATTGAACACATTCGTTGCATTCTTAAATTCCACTGAGGCGATTTTAAACGCCAAAACGCGAGCCACGGTTATGGCTAAATAAGGTAAATTTCGTTTAACCAGAACGGGCAAAATATTGTTAAGTTTAACCTACTTTCTCAATAACTTATTGTTCTCTGTGGGTCTGAATGTGCACGCACGTGTGGAAGAATGCGGCGTAGCCTTTGTGCGCTGTGCCCCGACAAGTGGCGCGCGCGCGCTCACACACACACACACACACACACACCAGACATACGCACACGCACGCGCGCGCTCCATTATGTAACTTTATTAAACAGTAATTTTTAATTATAATTAATTTAATATGAGTTTTGTGACGCGCAAAATATACTGTTATATATCATTATAAACATGTTCCTCGCATCACGCGTCCCGCAAAATCCAACATCACAACCAGCCCTACATGATACACGTAAAAAAGAGGGTGATATAATTGCCTGTTTAGCGAACTAATGTTTTAAAAAAACCGTCTAACATTTGTCTGGAAATGTTAACAGTTATTAGTATTTCAATCTCACTCCTGAACCTGACCTCACACGTCCTTGGAATCATAAATTAACATCACGAAATCAAAGTTACGCCGGCGCTCACGTTTCTTGAGGCTGTCGTATCACCTTGGCCGACATAGAGTACTTGGTAAGCAACGATCATCCTTTCTGTCATTGTTTATAAACTTGAAAGTTAATGTCTTCAAATCGAGCGAACATTAACTAATGAAATACTGAGTGTTTGTTTCACAATATGATCACTTTGTGACTGCAAACAGTTTTCGAGAGTCGACGGACACATTAATCATGTTCAGGGATTGGAGTGGCCCAGACCCCGGAACTCGAAATTAAAAACCGATCCTGCCCTTTAGATCAAGTCAAAGAGGAGTCGTTAATATTTTTTTATTGTGTGTGTGTGTGTGTGTGTGTGTGTGTGTGTGTGTGTGTGTGTGTGTGTGTGTACTCGTGTGTTATCATGGTCACATTCGCAATTTTGATCTGATTTTATTCAGCATAAAAATCAGTTTTGATAATAGCTCGGACAACTTTGTTAACCAAGAAAGTAGTTCAACAGTTTAAAATTTGAGGGAATTTGAAATATTTAAAAATGTATAATTTTTTGTGTATTTTAAAATTTGATTTCACTATCGTAATCAGCGATAAAAGTGCACAAATTAACAGTTTAAATTTTCAAAATCCTTTCAAATTAAGAATTTTTTGACGTCTGTCAAGGTTCCTTTTTCTTGTTTTTAAAGTAATTTGAAAGTTTATATATACATATACGAGAAGGCTGCGCAAAAGTTTCGGCTACTGAGAATGAAGAGGGCTCTTAGTATAACGCGTGATATCTACAATAAAAGATGTATGTCGACACACACAAAAATCAGACACTACAACAGAGTCATAAAACCGGAGGTATTATATGCAAGCGAGATGCTAGCACTCCACACAAAAGCTACCATGGAGGGTATTTTGAAGGAAGAACACAAAATCTTGAGGAAGATCCTTGGCCCGAGATTAACAGAAGATGGATACAGGTTGCACTCCCGGAAGACCACAGAGAAGATATCGAACCTGGCAGCAGATATCAGAAGAAGGAGGCTTCGGTTCAATGGACACATCAGTAGACTCCCAACAACGAGACTTGCCAACAGAATCCTTAAGTATATACAAGGTGTCAAATCAACAACGTCGTGGATCGCACAATTCAGAATACACATACATGACGCAGGAATAGACTCAACAGATGTTGAAGATAGACACGCATACAGGAGAAAGATGCTCGGTTGGAAGGTCCCAGAGAATGAAATCCCAAAGAGAGCAGGGGTAAAATGGACGGAGGAGCGGAAGAGGATCCATGGGGACAGGATGAGGGAGGTGTGGAGGATTAGAAGGAACAAGACATGAGTCGGAGTGCTTTGCGTGATCCAACAGGGTCTATGCATGAGATAATAATAATAATAATTATTATAATATATATATATATATATATATATATATATATATATATATATATATATATATATATATAAACTTTCAAATGGCCTGAAAGTTCATATTTATTAACTAAAAAACTATACTCCATTATGTATACACACGTAATGTATAGGAAAATAAATGTATTACCACTTTCTTACTAAAAGGAAATTGAAAACTGTTGTACTCACCAAAATCTCAAAATCGATTGTTTCACAATCAATGGTACTTTTTTTATTGCCCGGGCGAAGCGAGGTCTCTTACTACTCGACCGATCGGCATTTGGTTTGTGCATTTGTTTATTTGTTTGTTTGATTGTTACGCAGTTTTGACAAAACTCTTGACCGATTGTTTTGAAATATGGTTCGAAAATGGTACCTTGTATAAAGCTTGAACGATGTATTGTAAGATTTTTCCCACTCACTTTCGTTTCAAGATGGTGACCTCAGATACAACGATGAAAAGCATACGCAGTTTTAGTCAAACACCTTGACCGATTGTTTAAGAATTTGGCACGAAGCTTGAAATTGGTACAAATTGGTATGAAGCTATATAAATAAGTTGGTAAATTGGTACGATGTGTCGTAAGATTTTTCTCGCTTACTTCCATTTCAAGATTGTGGTCTCAGATTTAAAGATGTCATGTGTACACAGTTTTAGCCAAACGCATTGACCGATTATTTTGAAATTTAGTACGGAGGTACTTTGTACAAAGCTCGAAGACGTATTGTAAGACTGTTTCCCTCTCGCATCCTTTGCAAGATAGCGGCCTCAGATTTAACGATGACGAATATAGTTACTGGCTATTTCCTGAAATACTGGCTTAACGGCAAGACCTATTATAATTTCGACCGCTGCATGAAGAAGGAGCTTAAAACTTAAAATAAAGTTGGTTAAGTAAAATTTGTTCTAACTTTAACATCGTTGTGCTGTTACTGCTACGATCGCGTCAAAACGTTGTCGTGGAGCAGTGGCAGGTGTTGCACTTGGTATAGCAGTAACGTAGAAATGAAAGAAATAGAAGAAGAAAAATTAAACGTTATTACGGTGTGTTAAAGTAATAATTTAATTTATAACATTTAATGCCACATTTTTACACTGCGTGCCATCTTAATGAACAACTTTTATAAATAAATCAGAAGGAATTAGCTGTTATGATTCTTACAAGCGGATACTGTAAGAAAATCAATTCAAAAATTAAATTACGCTGTCAAAATTACGTAATTTCCAATCTTTAAATTCAATTAAAACTGAAAATCGTTTACAAAACTCGTTTTATTATAAATCCAATAAGACTTAGATTTGTGTGAAAGTGAATGGACGGCTAACAG
Organism: Callitettix versicolor; assembly: GCA_022606455.1. NCBI lineage: Eukaryota > Metazoa > Arthropoda > Insecta > Hemiptera > Cercopidae > Callitettix > Callitettix versicolor. Next base: position 50,401,763 of record CM040185.1, on the reverse strand, counting down.
CATCCAGTTACAATGACTGGCGAACAACTTAATGCGCATGCCCAAATGAATCATTCATGTTTCCTATGCCATGTTGTACGCATTGCATTTATTTATTGCATTGATTCAGTGTATCAACAGAAAGCCTATCGTACAACAGAAAATCTAATTTCATTATCGTAATCAGTGTTAAATTCTGCAAAATTTAAAATTATAAAGTTCCATTGATCATACACAGATTTTATTGCTAATTATGAAAATGAAATCTGGGAAAAAATTATTTTGGGGAATTCACTTCTATCACGTGAGCGAGACAACTGAGTGCTCCGATCATCGTCTTTCTGAGCGGCAATAAAGTAAATTCTACTTGTTCACTTTACGTAGGCTATAGAAGGATAGGCCAAATGTAAATGGTCATTCACAACGTTTACAAATAAATAAAATTACGCCTATTTAAGGCAATTTTTTTCAGGAAGGCTTTCTCCAAGGTTTATTTATTGTAATTTTATTAATAAATTATTAAGAGACTGCACTAAATTGTAGACCCTACGGTATTTTGCAACGAGTGACAACACCACAATCTGTTGTCATGCGCAAAGTACAACTTTACGACTTCTGCGCACGCTTCAATTAGCATAGCACAGCCGAGCAATAATTTATTCCAATAACTGACAACAAAATATTATTTTACAGTGCGTATAAGTGTTTTCAGTTTTAATAACTGTATAAATCGTTTTGATGTACGACGATTTCATATATTGATTAAAACAACACTTTTACACTGATTTAGCTCCCCTAAAGGCTAATGCTCTCTCTCTCTTTTTTTTTTTTGACGAAAAGCACATTTAGGTTATTATTACCTCCCTAAATGTAGTAAGTGTGAGTGTAAAGTGTTAAAGTAGTAAGTGTAGTGTTGTAAGTGTGTGTGTTAGACTCGGGTGCCACGAGGGACGTCTAAATCCTCTCAATAGGTGCAGCTAGTCTGCACCAACCTGCGGGGTCTCTCTCTCTCTCTCTCTCTCTCTCTCTCTCTCTCTCTCTCTATATATATATATATATATATATATATATATATATATATGTGTGTGTGTGTGTGTGTGTGTGTGTGTGTGTGTGTGTGTGTGTGTGTGTGTGTGTGTGTATGTATGTGTGTGTGTGTGTGTGTGTGTGTGTGTGTGTGTGTGTGTGTGTGTGTGTGTGTGTGTGTGTGTGTGTGTGTGTGTGTGTGTGTGTGTATGTGCGCGCGCACAAACCCATGCACACACACAAGACGAACCTATGACGAGTGATTTTAAAAATCAGGATTGAAGCTATTTCAAAACATCTGGTTCTTAAGATAATTTCTACTCCTTGCCTTTATCATGGTATATTTTAATAAAGGTTTTGTTGTTGTATGTGTTGTTTCTTACTAGTTACGTAGCATAGTATTTTGGAATACCATACAAATAATGGGTTTTCACAAAATTAAAAAATAATAATTACAAACTTCATTAAATAAATCTTAATCGTTTTCAATCTTCTTCTTAATCGTTATAAAATTTCGTTGCCCTTATAAAGCAAGAATATTTTAATTACGTAAAAAAAAAGAATTTTTCTACATAAATCTTGTCCAATAAATTTTATGTTTAAGAATAACTTCCATGTTTAGTTTCTTTAATGACTCTTCGATGCTTATTTATAATAATTAATAAATTATTAAGCTTATGCACTAAATTGTCGAGACAAACTCAGCGTGTTGCAATGAATAACAACACCGCAGTCACATCATGTGCGAAGTACAACTTTACGACTTATGTGCACGCTTCAATTGGCATAGCACAGTCGAGCAATAATTTATTCTAATAACTGACAAGAGAATATTACTTTGCAGTGCGTATAAGTGTTTTCAGTTTTAATAACTGTATAGACCGTTTTGATGGACGATGATTTCATGTATTTAAGGCAAATAAAGTCGCTCACCGTCATATTCAATATTTAATTTTGTATCACTTTATCTGATCGATAATTAAATCGATAGTTTAATGTTTGCTATAGCAGTTTGATTGCTAAAGTAAATCTAGTTCATTGATAAAACACGTATTGGAGTAGGTATTTAAAAAACAATTAAGTAATTTAAAATAATCGCAGCACACTGCTCTTTTGCTGATGTGATGGAAGCAAATTTCCCACATTTTCTTACTTTTTTTAAATCTGTTTTTACCATGAAAACATCAATACTATATGCATATACTAGTATTTTAAAATTTCAAGTTGTAAAAAACATAGGAAAGGGAACTCTGTCCGCCATAAAATCAAATTTATTAATTTTAATAGTTTTGAAAATTCTAAATATTAATTATTGAATTCCTTAACGGTAATTGCAATGAGGAAATCAGATTTTTTCAAAAATTAATTAAGACAATAAAGATATGATTTTTTTAAAAGATTTGAAATGGCTGTCATTTAAAACTGTTAAACACATTTTGTTGGTTAACGAACTTGTTCAAGCTATTACCAAAATCGATATTAGTGCTAATTTTGAATCAAATCGATAAAAGTTGCAAACGGTCGTGCTAACACACTAGCGCATTTAATTTATGAAATGATTCCGCCATATTTGAATAAAATACAATGTTTAAAATGCTACGAAATTATTATTGTAACTTTAGAATACTGAAATCGTAAACGCAATATAAATCTTTTACAATAAACCATTACAAATGAAATAAAAGATGAAGAACTACACGAAACCTTATAAAAGAGAATAAAAAAAAAACTGTGACCAAATGGGATTTCGCCCCAAACACACACACACACACACACACACACACACACACACACACACACACACACACACACACACACACACACACACACACACACACACACACACACACACACACACACACACACACACACATATATATATATATATATATATATATATGTATGTATGTATGGTTAACTTTGTCAGACAGGGGATGGTTTTTGAAATTTTAATCGAAATATGAATTATGCAAATAAAAACTTAATTTAAATTTCAAAGCCCTGGTACACCAATAGCGTATAGAAACCAGGAAAGTATTTCCCTTTGTTGAAGGGTATTAAAAAGGGCGAGCCACTCTCTCCTGATACTGAAGAAGAAACTAGATTTACAACATTTGGAAATTGAAATTAATGGAATAAACATTACTATTTATATATTTTGCTGATGATGTCGTTATTTTTGCAAAATCGCCCTCACAACTGAGGATCTGACAGAGAGGGTAGCCGAGACGGATTCGTGGTAAATAAAAAAAACTGTACTGTTAGGTAACGAGAAACAAGAAGATCTATTCTTAAATAAAACAAAGCTATACGCTATACAGTGCAACATATTTGGGCCCAACAATTTCTTTTCAGAATAGTTGCAGACGGGAAATTTAATTGAATGACTTTGGCTTGGAAGACCGTTCTGGTTGATAAAATTAATTTTAAAACGACTTGCCGCAGGTCTAAGACGTAGAATATAATCAATGTGCAATTCCCTGAATGCTATATGAAGTACAAATGTGGACTCTATCGAAGAAAAGTCAACAGGTTGAAAGTTATACAGAGAACTATTGAACGCAGCTTGCTGAGTCTGTCTGTGCGGGATAAAGTTAGGAGTAATGAAATAAGGAAAAGAACCAAATTAGAAATTATCGTTAGAAATTAGAAATTAGAACATATAGCGAGACCGCATAACGGGATAGTAAGAGATAGGTGTTGGGATGAACTAGTTGGTCACGTGGGAGTTCAGTGGCAAACAGACTCCCAGAAATGGGCCTAGTTTCCAATTAGAAATTTAATTGTGGTTTTGAATCGTTTTAAAATATTTCAAAACTTAGTAATCTTTCTTCTTTTATAATTTAGTTACAAGGTATCTTTTCCTTTTTTCTTTAATAATTATTTTTTTAAATCGATCAGTACACAATTGTAGAACAAAACTGTAAAATGAGAAAATTAAATAAATGTATTATTGTTGTAATTTTATAAGTCAGAAAAAACCTAATCACAATGAATTGTCGTCAGCTTTGTTCTTTAGTATTACAAAGTGTTTGATTGACTCAATACTTGTTTGACAAGACAACCTATTTTCAATTAGCCTGATACAGTGAGTAAGTAATGTAAATGAAATACCAGCCGTGTCTGAAATAAATACAATGCGTACAACACATGATATAGCATTCTAAAGCATGAATGATTCATCTGGGCATGCGTACTAAGTTACTCGCCAGTCATAACTGGTTATCGTCCAGTACTCAATGGTATACTAGATGTTATACAAAAGATTGAATATATGAATGCGTTAGTGACTGTATGTTGGGCACTGTACAAATATTTTCTTCTGTGGATAGCAACACAACCAAGTAATTTCTAAAACATATTTCAGCAAATCATCTTCTCAAAGTGCAGTTCGTTAGTAGTTTTTCTTCTGCGAATTAAACAATAATTTAAAACATTTGTTTATTATGTTACAGAGTTCTAAACTTATGTTTGAATGTGACTGACTCAAGGTAAATAACGCCGTCCCTCCGCGAAATCAAACCTGCGACCTCTTACTGAGCAAAAACTGTCATCGTCTAAAAAACACAGGAACACAACCTAGTTCCGCTTATTAACAGCGTAAAACATCCACGCTAAATTTCCAAACTTCTCTCCCGGCTTTCAAACAGCCTGCGTCTGCGAACCAAGTTCACAATTCTCCCGTCAACCAATACACTCTTTTGACTGGTTCCCAGTTTTCGCGCATCTCGGTTCTAAAGTACGCTTGATTATTAAATTTCTGTCCAGGCATTACTGCCGACGCACCATCTCCCATCTTCCGTACAGGTTAGCTTCATCCTAATGGTGCATTCTTTCTCTGGTTTTAACTTTGGATTGCTGAGAAATTATGGATCCCGTCATTATATCGAGGATAAATACAGGTCGAAAATATTTGTTCGGCAGAACATCGAGGAGGACCACCACAGGACAATCATACAACTGCCAACCAACACCCGGAACAACTCTAGAGGACATTACAACTTACTTGAGTGGATATAAGAGGAAACCAACGAACTTTAATGAAACACAAACGGACTCTTACTTTCACTTCACTATTTCGAATAGAAAGAGTGCCTCGCCAGCCCGCGGCCGACCTGGTAAACAAACACCCGGACTTCCACTATTTCTCCCTGAAACTACAAGGCGTTAGCCCCTAAATTAGAGAAATATACTTCCATACGAGAATTGAAGTTCTAATAAGATCTGATTTTAAAATGATTAAAGGCTAAACATATCTAGATGAAGGGCGAGACCAAAACGAGAGAAAGTCTGATGTTAGATTTCATATGTGTGTCGGTCAGTGAACTGGGGTAGTTTATACAAAGTAAAATCTAAGCAAAAATAATAGATAATCTGTACTCGTTATAAATTAAGTTATCAGTGGGATAAAAAACTACGTAACAGCAGACTCAAAGAGACAGTTTGATTACACATGGAAGCACATACGAATACATATTTTTTCTAATACAATATGCTACTATACGTAATATACGTATATACGTATATATATATATATATATATATATATATATATATATATATATATATATATGTGTGTGTGTGTGTGTGTGTGTGTGTTTATTATAATAAAGGAATTTTCATCTTTTGTATGACCAGTCGACCAGCGTTGTGCACACGCTAGATCAGACTTGTAATACCATGTAACATGTATTACCATATAATACCATGTAACAGCTTTGTAATACCATGTGTAACAAAGCTTTTTTCAATGCAATTCAAAGGCAAAAAGCTGACGAAACTATTCTAAGAAGTAAAACACATCTGCAAGATTAGCTATCCTACTACATTGTCCATTGCCTTAAACTAAAATGCACAATAGAACTTAAGCATGTGTGTGTGTGTGTGTGTGTGTGTGTGTGTGTGTGTGTGTGTGTGTGTGTGTGTGTGTGTGTGTGTGTGTGTGTGTGTGTGTGTTTACAGTAGCTGCTAAATACGTGCTTCCTTTAGTTCCCTAAAATTACATAGTACCACACTGCAAAGAAGTAAAGTGACAGTTAGTGGTTAACCTCAACCCAAGCTGCCGCTACTACTGAGTGACTCACTTTGCTAATTAATTGTACTGTTTCTAATGTACTTCGCCATTTTTAGTGTTATGAAAGCTCGCGTTCCTTCCATCTATATTATATAGCCTGCATGTCCGAAGGTAGGCTATGCGTATGTTGTTTCTTCAGACTTTGCGTTGGGCTGCTTTACATCAGACATTTAGTGTGCTTTACCAGTTCTTTTCTCTGTGTATTTTGAATAGCATTTGTTAAACAAAACCTTACATGTAGGCTATTTTGTTTAAGCGCATTTGAAAGTTTTACATGTTTTGACTTTGTCACTGTAGGAAGTGTAAAGTATTGCGATCTTTGTACAAAAGCAGATCACGAGATATTGTTAAATCATCCCGAAATCATCACAAAGTTATAAAGCAAATAATTGTAGACACCTTGGTTCCAAAATAAAACCTGTGTGTAATGTGTGTTCATGGCTAGAAAAGCTAATAAAATTTGTCAAACATTACTTTTAATATTTCCATAATTTAGAACCATTTTTTTAAATTTCCCATATTAATTTTGAAACTATTTTCTATTAAAAATTTTTAATAATTAAATTCCTTCAAATACGTTTCAACGGTTTTAATCAAATAGGGAAAAGATTTATACGATTTTAAGGGAAGCAAAGAAGACTTGGTGGTCGATGCGACTAAGATAACGGTCAGTCTGCTTCGTCTCTGAACTTCGTACCTCAAGATCTTGGGGGTTGAGATGTAGTTACTGCCACAGCTATACTCTTTCCGTTAAAACCTAAAAAATAATTTAAATCAAACTTCACTCTAGTATAGTTCATAAAAACTCAGGAAAAACTTACGCGAGCGCACTACCAGAAAATCCTTTTCAGAATCTAACAAAAAAACCTAGAAAACTGTCCAATTGTTAAAGCTGATGGTGAAATAAAAATTTCCAAAACAAATTACACCCAAACGTAGTTACAAATTTCCATATAGGATCAAATTTTCAGAAAATTGTATGAACAAATTTTAATACAGTTCCGGGGTTTTTTATCGACTAGCTACCGAAAGGATTTTTTTAGGAAATAATGGAATGAGAGGAAAACTGTTTTATATTTTTGCATCATTTTATTGAGAATATTACAAAGAATGTCTGACTTGACCAACTTAGCTCAACTTTACCGCAAGAGAAACTGGCATTTCGCGCTGCAATGTTCTATACTAATAGGTTTAACATTTAGATAAGAAATATCAACCAGCTTATAAATACCTGACAATAGAGATGTAAATGAGTTGTTCACAAGACAGGATATGTTCGTGTTCCAGAGATATTGATCACTGTGTTTTATGGGAAACTTTAACGCTCGTGCTGCCACGCGTGGTTGTGTATATTTCATATGTTTGTCAAGGACAACAACAATGTCGTAGCTTCTCCACTTTTAAAAAGTGTTTATAAAAGTGCAACTTCATAACTACAATCCTTAAAATACCGTATTACTTCATTTAGGACAATGTGCGTTATGATTTTTTTAAAAGCTTAGAAAGACCGATTAAAACAGAAAAACACTACTGTGTCAGTTTGTGTGAGCGTCGAAAATGTGTCACCATTTTCCCCAGAGTACTATTAGGGAAAAAATAAATGTTTATTGTTAGTTACGCTGTTCTATAGTTCTACCCACTTTCTCATTCTCATTCGTGGAATACTTTGATACTAAAATATAAGTTGGCAGAAAGTATTAGTGTTGACTATACTGACGTGTTGAAACGTCATTCTAGCTGAAAGGGATTACAACGGTAAGTTTGTTCCATTAAGCTCTGTAAATTATTTGCAATTAATTAATCGTTAGAACGCAATTTAAGTGCTTCACTTCGGCTTATCACACTGCATGCCCAACTTAACATAAACATAAAGTATATAATTAAGCTCCTTTCCCGCCACGGTAACGTTGTAAAGTGACATACGGTATAATTAATTCAAACAAACCTACTCAGCTTGTTCTGTTAATTGAATCTAATTAATCACTTTGTCTCGGGGTTTACCTTATATGTCGGTATTGTCGGGTTTTTAATCGATGTTGCTCAAATAATTACGGTTTTTAATCAACCAGTGTGTAGTAAACATTGCGTGTATACTTTCTCAATAATCGAATTACATGGAGCGCGAAGAAAATCGATATATATTTAGGTGCGAATTTATAACATAAAAATCATGTTAATGAAAAAAATAATTGAAGCGAAGCTTTTAATGTTAGTTTTTGGCGAGTGGCCTGGAAAGAAAGAAGTCTGCCGAACGGAGGAACGTAACGGCATATGGAACGAACGTGCAAACGAATTTCTTCCCTCTATTTATGTCTCTTTCTTTTTCTTCCTCCTTTTTGGTAACAGTACAGGCGTATTACATGAAAATGTGTTGCATTGGTTACGGTATTTTTCCTTAGTTGAAGAACACGTACACCTTGTAACCGTTTTATAATATATTTGAATTTAATATAAAAGTTTATAATAACTGTTCTTAATATTGCTAGTTCTTAACAACATAACTTGAATATTATAGCCTATCAGCTGTTCTATAAAATCGGACGATCTTGAGGAATTAATATAAAACGATTGATCTTTTACTGTAATTACAGTTAATAATATGCAAGCTGAGTTTATTTATTCAATCAAAACAAATATTAGTAAACATATCCCCAAACTAATTATATATTCAACAAAGATATCATTAACAAAAGCTTCGCTTCTGTCGGTAACTCCCCGAGTTCCACACGCGTACCTTTTTTACACAGTAAGCAAGATTGGCCTTTAATGATAACTAACATTTTATTCATTGACTGAACACAAAGCAAAACATAACTTTAAAACAGTACACTTTAACGATTTGTGATAAATGCATTATTATTATTATTACCTTTAATTATTATACTACTACCTATATCAATTTACTTTTTAAATTCCCAACTTGTTTAAATTTATAATTTATTTAAATGATGCCTATAATTTTCACATTTCGATACACAATTTCGCGTAACGAAGATCAATGAAAACACGTTACCTTATTACACTTGATTAAATATTCTACTGTATAGTGCAGTATAGTTAGTATACTGTATTGTAGTATAGTACAGTATGATGTAGTATATTGCAGTAATATATCATTCTCATTGTTAATTATCATTATCTCATTATCATTCTCATTGCAATCATTCTAATTCATAGATACGTGTATTGAGTTGTATTAGTAAATTTCCATTTAACAGACCCGGGACATAAAAATATGAGCCGATTTTTTTAGGGCTAAAAAAACTTCTTTTTTTGAGGGGTTGTTAAAGTTTATATTAGAGTAGATTAGATTAAGATATTCCTGAAGAGTTCAGGAATTTATCGTGGATGTTTTCGGTGTTAGCAAGCGGAACTAGGTTGTGTAACTCAGTTCCTGATTTATTTAGTCGATGATATCTTGTTACAATTCAGTAGATTAGTGCGCTGATTTGTTCACTCTGCTGGAGGTCTTCAGGTCTTCAAAGCAAAACACCAAGACTTGATTTTACTTCACATTTTTAAGTAGGCCTCTACAAGAAAAAAATAGATAGGCCTATTATAGGAATCAAACAGTTTTGACTATTGAAAATATTTTCGTCATCTACTTGTTCAGTCTAACAAGTTATGTCAGTAGCGACATCTGCTATTTTACCACCAAAGTCATTTAACCAACCATTATCTTGTACCATTCTTTTATATTCCTTCATTCATCTATTTTTTTAGTTTCCTTGTTTTACTCTTTTCGGTGTTAGTAAGCGGAACTAGGTTGGGCAGTTCAGTTCCTGAGTTACTTAGGCGATGACATCTTGTTCCAATTCAGTAGATTAGTGTTCACAATGGTTTTTACCAGTGCGCTTACTTGTTCATTCTGCTGGAGGTCCTCAAGGTCCTGAAAGCAAAACACCAAAGTAAAAGTAAAAAAGTCCAACTTTTTAGGCATTATAATTAGCGTTAAAATGTTCATAGAATTGCTTTTAAAAATGTTTATATTACATTAAAATAACGAAAATAAACCCAGACAATTGTAATATTTCCAAAACAATTTTATAGTTTAAATTTGCAGATATATGCAGATTTGAATACTAATAATGATAATCAAATCAAATTTTCAAAAACGTGCTACATAAAAAAGTCAGAAATTTTCAAAGGTATGAATGACCTATTTTCAAGCTAATAAACGTATTTTGTTGGTTAACAAACAGGTTCAGTTATAAAAAAATAGATTTTCATGACATATTTGAATGAAAATTGCGGAAGTGTTAACACACATACGCACAAGCACACAAGATACACATAATATTTTTAATGACCTCTCACAAAGTGATCTAGAGGTCAGGATCAGTGCTCAATTATATCAAGGGCCTGTGTTTTGGATTTAACTTGTTGAGAGTTTCATTAGGTTTTTTCTAATAGAATTAAGTTAATGAGTGAATACTTATAGCGTTAGAGGCCATCCACGCCTTTTGAGGACGATCAAACGAAGACAACAAATTGAACCGACTCTCTGTACTTCTCTCCTGACTTATTAGCGTGCTTTTAATTGGCATGTTCCTGACCTATGCAATCTACTACATATGTTTACTTTACAAAATGGCTGTCAAATTAAAAGTCAGCGTTAACAAGAGGACTTGACGAGTGCTTAAGATTGATATCACTTTGACCTCCAATCTGTGGCTTATGACCTGTAAGCTTAACTGTGCGTCATAAGATTTATAGTGTTCGTTGAAGTCGGAGCACGTGGTTGCTAGATTTAGCCGTGTGTCACAGACGGATTGTGGTATCATAGTACCATACAGTAGTATTAATATAATTGTATGTACTTGTTTAAAGTTTACCAGGGCAGTTTGATGTCGATTCTCGATGGTCGGTGTCGAACTACTTGTGTAAACATCCCAGGTGTCTCGCTGGAGTCCCAATAATAAATTACAAACATTTTATTATTTCATTATTCAGCATAAAAGAAGTTTTGTGATAAAAAACCTATTTTCAAGATTTGATGGCATTATGGGTTTGTCGTTCATAGTATTTAAAAACATTTTAGCTTAATTTTTGTTAAAAAAACTAAAAATAATTTTAATTCACTTTAGCTACTTTAATTAATTTTTCTTCAAATAAATAAAAAAAATGGGTCTTTAAACCGCCAACAATGTAATCCGGGAGTTCTAACGGGTATTCAGTATAACTCGATTGCTTTTTAGTAAAAACATGGTGCAGTGTAACTATTCCTACAATTATATGTTGGACTACCTGTGAAAATCGCAATGTAAATATTTTAATACCGAAACCAAAACAACACACGTTTTCATATAATACGCGTAGACTGTTATCGAGGAGCAAGGAACTGTTAAAAGAGGAAGACAAATAAAGAGACGAAATTATTTTGTTCGTTCGTTCCATATTTCCGTTACATTCTTCCTTTCGGAAATTTTTTTCTATTCACTCGTCTCGCCAAAGCTGACATTAAAATCTTCGCTTCAAAAACAGCTAAGAAGCTGTAATTCAGTGTACATTTACATAGCTCAAAAGAACTCACAATATAATTTAGCTCTGAAATGTTTGACTTTGGAGTTATTTTGGGATATTTAAAAAAAAAACAATTCCTCAATAATACAGACGAGAAGAACAAAAGTGAACCTAACACAAGCTCACAACGATGCACAAATATATTTTTACCGTAATATTTTAACTGTAGGTTCTAATTTGAAAATTCAAAATAAAAATATCTGAGTAACTATAAAAATAGAAAGCTAAAATTTATACAAGGAGAGCATAACGAAAATGTGATGTACTTATTTTCTTCCAAAATTTTTAGAAAATTTTTTTCACAGATTTTTAATTTAATTAACTAGTTTAACAATAAAAAATATTTGTTTAACAAAGAAAACGGTTGTTTAACGTAAGAAACTGTTGATTAACATTAAAAACTGTTTAAAAACTGTGGTTTTTCATTAAAAAAATGGTTGTTTAACGTTGAAAAACTGTTGTTTTACATTAAAAATCTTGTTTTACATTAAGAAACTGTTATTTTAACATAAAGATACGGTTGTTTAACATTAAAAGCTATTGTTTAACATTAAAACTCTTGTTTTACATTAAGAAACTGTTGTTTTAACATAAAGACATGATTGTTTAACATTAAAAGCTGGTGTTTAACATAAGCCATAAAGAACACAGCAAGCGGATTCAGGGCGAGCTCGTGTTCACAATGGATTACAGTTGTACAACATATTGATCAAAGCATAGAACAAAACTTCTTGATAACAATTACAGAGTTCTGTTAGCCTTTGTCCGGCTTTAGGTTCAATGAATCCCATCCACTAAAGACGTAAAATAATCTTATCAATAATTGGAAGCTGCGATAACACAATAGAACAGTTTGTTTTTAAATGACGTCAATGATATAATTTATTTATTGCTCAGTCATTTGGAATATTTAGTTATTTTAAAATCGCCAAATTTAATTTAAGATAGGCTTATGTTGTTATCGCGATTCTTTATTTCAATGATTAAACTAAATATAGAAAGTTGAACGTATTTATTTATCCAAGAGAGATAGAATACGTCCATAGTGGTGCGTGCGTGCGTGCGTGCGTGCGTGCGTGTGTGTGTGCGTGCGTGCGTGCGTGCGTGTGTGTGTGTGTGTGTGTGTGTGTGTGTGTAGTAGTAGTAGTAGTAGTAGTAGTAGTAGTTCGATTTGACGTTACTATATACTAACACGATACGTATAAACACGGACTCTCCACGAATATTTCACCGGCACGTATAACACGGTCCTTACTTTTCAAGCGCTCCAAAATCAGTGAGGTTTCAGCCTGCCGACTAAAGGTACCTCAAAAACTTGCTGCAGGAAGGAAATTTTAATTTCCCTTCTTTGACAATTTTTCATTTTTCTTCGAAAACAGTCTTTATTGTCCTTTGAAGGACACCTTTTAAGTCAATTCAAAAGGTTCGATTCCATCTTTGTCCATTTGCCTTGGTATTGTTAATTAATCATTTCATTAATTTTTTGTAACCTTGACGCCATCTGTAGGCAACAACCCCCTCCCTTCAGGAACCTCTAGTTTCGAAAGTGGTCTATCTTTGAACCCCACTCTTCCTTCTAATGTAGTTTTTCTTTGGAAAAGCTATAAATCCAGATCGGCTGGTTCGATTTTTCCAATCGAGGTGTTTTATTTTTCCTCCTTTTCCACTGATCCTGTAGCATCTTGATTTGAAGTTGTAGCTTTCTTCGTTGCCGAGTTATTGTTGGATTTGAGTTTTTTCATTTTGTCCCTAGTTAATATTTTTGTACTGAATTTTATTTACATTATTATTATTACATCCCTATTATTGTTCTTTATTCAAGTTTATTTTCTTTAACTATCTATTTATTTTTTCCTATTTATCACTATTATTTTACATCACCAGCATTATGGTGTACAATCTGGTTTTGTATTAATTATAATTTGTAATAATTTTTGGTGATTGATTGTTATATTTAATTATATATGTTTTTAATTCTAATTTATTTAGTTTTGATGGTTTAATTTATTTTATTTTAGTTCTATTCCTGATTTCTCTATTTGCAGCATATTTTAATTGATATACTTGTTATATTTTGTTAGTGTATATATATATATATATATATATATATATATATATATATATATATATATAATATTATATTATTTCATAATCTTATAATCTTATATTATTTCATTATTCAATTTAAAATTTTGCCATTAATTTTGTTTTTAGAACCTATTTCTTACAATATACATTATAATTTCAATCTTAACCTAACATTTACATTGATCTTATCCAAATACATCGCTAACTACTATAACTAATTGGACAGAACATCGATCTTTATGAAATGCTATTAATTTACAAATTTGAATTTAAATGTTTTTTCCTAGCTGAATATCATTTAAACTATATAAGATAAAAACGTATTCTTAGTATCCATTTGGCAGTATTTAGTAGATTCAGAAACCAATCTCATAACGACAACTTATATCATATTTTCGTACTTCAGATTATTTATCATTTATTTTATAAGACCAGCAGAATCTGTTTTTATTTCAAAGTCAGTTCACATGTTTAATCCTGTTGAGGTCAGTCGGGGTGGACTCTGGACGTGGACCCAAACTGCTGGCTCAGGATCCTTACCGCTTCTATCTGCACAAGACTCGTTCTTGTACAACGATTTTATTTTAAAATTGTAGAAATGAAACCGATTTCTGAATAATACTAGAAAACCTAGTATTTGGTAGTAAATTACATTTCAGTTTGAGGTGTGTGTGTGTGTGTGTGTTTTTGCGATGCCAAAAAAGGTGGAAAAAATCTTTTATAGACTACCTGGGGTAGGGTACCCACTACCTCAGAGTGTGGGACTCAAATTGAGTTTAAACTCAAGTGAAGATATATTGTTACCCACTAAAAAAACCACCAAAAGCATTCCTCTTCTGTAAACCTCCCACGGAACCGCCGCTAGGCATTATTTCATGGGAAGGTGGACTGGCTGAACGCCTATTCTTCTACAGCTCTACTTTCTCGATCCTCAGCCCTCAACTTCTTCATGACCACTGCAGCGAATCCCGCAATGGCTCGCCAGTTGGCCTCTGAAGCCATCATAGTCGCAACCAGACTTTCTGGTGCAATGCTGCCTCGCAGATATGTTTGCAGCCACATACTTTCATTGTCGAATCTCCGACAGCGGAAAAACACATGCTCCGCATCTTCCTCCACTGCTGGAAGACAGAGGGGCAAGCCGAGTCCGTTTCCAGCCCGAAACGGAACAAGTAAGCTCGAAAGCAACCGTACCCAGTGAGAATCTGTTGAGATAGAAATCCACCTCTCCATAATTCCTGTTGCACCAATCCTGGATGTTACCTATGAGTTGGTATGTCCATCGTCCATTTGTTGATTCGTCCCACTGTCGCTGCATATCTCCAGGGTCCGATTTCGCTCCTCTTTAATTGCCATTGTATGACTATACCGCGGCTCAGCATTTCGCTTACGCCAGAACAGCCTCGCTCTTTCATCAGCCATCAGCTCCATTGGCGGTTCGCCCGCCACTTCGGATGCAGCGTCGTAGGAAACTTGTCGGTAACCACTCACGACACGCAGCAACGCACGGCGGTGCACCGCATTAATCTTGCAAGCATAGCTCGCGACCATCATAGCCTGGCTCCAAATCGGCGCTCCGTATAGGAGCATTAAGCTTACTACCCCAGCCAGGAGTCGGCGGCGTGCCTGTCTCCCAGATTCGGCATAAGCCTGGAAAGGGCTCCTGCCACGTTCGCCGCCTTTTCACTAACTGCCTTGAGATGTTCCCTGAAGCAGAGTCTCGCGTCAACCCACACGCCAAGGTATTGAAGGGCTGGGACGGAACTTATCTGCATATCTCCAACTGTAAGAGTTACTGTTTCCCTCTTTTTCCTGCTGGTCACAAGCACGACCTCCGTCTTCTGATCGACGAGCTGCAGACCCATAGATGTCAACCATCTCCGGATTGATTTCACTGCCTCATTGGCCCGAATCTGAACTTCTTCCAAAAAGTTCCCATCAATAACCACCGCAAGGTCATCGGAGAATCCAAAGACTTTTACGCCTAATGGTACGCCGACCCGTAAGACCCCATCATACATGATGTTCCAAAGGAGGGGTCCAAGCACAGAGCCTTGTGGTACTCCTGCTGTTACTCCGTACCTCTTTTCTCCTTCTTCAATGTTATAGATGAGAGTTCTATTTTCAAAGTAACTCCCTACCACCTTCTGGAGATACACTGGAACTCCCATGCTATTTAGGATCTGCAATACATTACTCCATCGCGCTGAGTTGAATGCATTTTTAACGTCCATTGTGACAATGACGCAATATTTTTAGCACCTCTTCTCCACCTTTTGCCTTCAGTAGCTTTCCTCGCTTTACTAATGACACCGTTAATACCATCAATGGTAGATCTGCCCCTCCGAAATCCGTATTGATCTTCCGAAAGCCCATATGCGCCTTCAGCGAATGGTTCAAGTCGTCCATAGACAATCTTCTCCAGAATCTTCCCCGCTGTATCAAGTAGACATATCGGCTGATACGATGGTGCTTCAGGAGGCTTTTTCATCCTTGGTATCAGAACCAACCTCTGCTCCTTCCATCTGATGGGAAAAGTTCCTTCTCGTAAGCAGCCATCCAGTACTTTAATAAAAGCATCAGGATTTGTTTCAAGAACAACTTTAAGAGCTGCATTTGGTATGCCATCCAGGCCAGGTGCTTTTATCCGGTGCCATCCGGGCCAGGTGTGTGTGTGTGTGTGTGAGAGAGAGAGAGAGAGAGAGAGTATGGTGGAGGTGGTGCGTGTGAGTGTATAAGTATGGTGAAGGTGGTGGTGGTGGTGGTGTGTGTGTGTGTGTGTGTGTGTGTGTGTGTGTGTGTGTGTGTGTGTGTGTGTGTGTGTGTGTGTGTGTGTGTGTGTGTGTGTGTGTGTGTGTGTGTGTGTGTGTGTGTGTGTGTGTGTGTGTGTGTGTGTGCGTGCGTGCGTGTGTGTGTGCGTGTGCGTGTGAGAGTATGGTGGAGGTGGTGTGGTATGTGTGTGAGTATGGAGAAGGTGGTGTTGGTAGTGTGTGTGTGTGTGTGTGTGTGTGTGTGTGTTTGTTTGTGCGTGCGTGCGTGTGTGTGTGTGTGTGTGTGTGTGTGTGTGTGTGTGTGTGTGTGTGTGTGTGTGTGTGTGTGTGTGTGTGTGTAAGTGTGCGTGGATCATGTCTCATGGAGGTGGAGGTGGAGGTGGTGGTTGTGGTGTTGTTGTTGTTAGTGGTGGCGGTGGCGGTGGCGGTGGTGTGTGTGTGTGTGTGTGTAAGTGTGTGTGTATGTGTGCGTGCATGCGCGTGTGTGTGTGTGTGTGTGTGTGTGTGAGTGAGTGTGTCTTTCATATATTATAAAAGTAAAATTACTGTTCACACATTCTTATACAACAGATTCCCGATTATTCGCGATTAACTAACTATTTTTATAAATAAATAAGTTTTTTTGAAAGTTAATAGTTTTTGATTATGTTATTTGAAAATACAAAAATAGCAGCAATAGGCCTGCTACTAGAAACAATAAAAAACGAATGTAAAGAAAACACATAACCTTCAAAACAATTGTACATATACCTGAAAATGATCAGCTGTTCGTCGGACGGCCATTTTACCAGCTATTAAACAGTTATTAAATTAAACAAACTTTAAACATCCTTTATGTAATGGTTTGTAAAAAATGTTCTTGCAAGAGAGAAAACATTTACATTTAATGTCACTTTACGTACGAGAAATTAAACGGACCTTCTTGCATCGGGCATTACATATTCATTGTAATATCGTCAGCTGTAGTTTGACTAAGTGTATGAGTGTAATCAATTGTAGCATAAATATAACTGTTGTAGGGGGACCTATTATGAACTTCTGCATCTGTAGACATAGCAGCCTTTTTAGAACTTTTCGAATGAGATCTGTATTGTAAGCAGTGTTTTAAGCCCTCAATGATATGTGATAGTATATATTAAACTCATATGATATGATTTTTAGTTGTTGAGATACATTGACAAACATTTATAAGTGTAATATTTTTGTGCTTTCTCCGTAACCATTACAGTTTCGATAGAATTTTCCGAATGAAATATCATTCCATGTGGCGTGTAGTAAGCCATGCTGCATCATTATTTGTCTATTTGTTCTCGATATAGGCTATTGAAATATGTGAACTGTAAATCGTACACCAATATAAGGAATATTTCAAATATTTTTTGTTAAAAAATGTGTGTGTGTGTGTGTGTGTGTGTGTGTGTGTGTGTGTGTGTGTGTGTGTGTGTGTGTTATTTTAAGGCGAAAAGCACATTGACGCTATTATCGCCTCCCTAAATGTAAGTGTGAGTGTAAAGTGTTAAAGTCGTAACTGTAGTATTGTAAGTGTAAGTGTTTATTAGACTCGGGTACCGCGAGGGACGTCTACATCCTCTCAATAGTCGCAGCTAGTCTGCACCCCCTGTGAATATCTCCTTTAGTACATCGAAACACCTTTATTGCTTCATAAAACCTCTCTCTCTCTCTCTCTCTCTCTCTATATATATATATATATATATATATATATATATATATATATATATATATATATATATATCAGATAGTAAATAAAAGGAAGGCAAGGATGGATGTTGGGCCGCGTAGCAGCTAGACTAGGACGCGTATATAATAAAATATAAAAATATGTTTCAGTAATTTAAAAAAAATTAGTAAGCATTAGAAGGTTTTACGTTTCCCAAAAGATTAACTCAGATATTTAATAAGTTGAATGTTTAATGCCAGACGTGTATCGGATTACAACAATTATTTACAGCCAATAAACACAGCTTAGGTCAGCCTTATCAGATTTACTTGTGAACTAGGTTACACTTAGGTAAGAGTTAGGAAACGTGGGCACAACGTGACAACTCGGCTAGCCTATACTGTGCTGTAAATCCTTGCTTGTTTTATTCATTAAGTACAATTTAAGTCCTTATTTTATGGTTTTGTAGTTAAATAAAGAACTTTTTTTATTAATTCATCCATTTAAAATTTAAAAATCTAGTTCTGCAACATTTTATTAATTTCAATATTTATTTATTTATTTATTAAACCAGTATTTTTGCAATTACTGATACATGTAACCACAGAGGCAAACACAGATACAACACGGACTGGTACCTTAAAACTACTTACAAAACTAAACAATACTCAAATAAAGTTATCGTACAACATGTTGGTACATATTTTGTATACAATAAACACAATTATCACTACTATTTTACATCCATTTTTTCATTCTTATTTTTAATTCTTTCTTATTTATTGACAATGCTTTCATATCCCGAGGCAGTAACTTGTAAACTATAATTTTATTGCTCTTATATAGCCTAACTGTTCTTCTCACTTACTTTGTTGCTATTTTGGCGTAATAAGTTTTTATTCCTTGTTATACTATTTGAATTTAGGCTATGTATGTAGTTTTTAAGGTTTCTTTATTAAACAATAAATATTTACTTTGGAAAAGTTGTCCTAGTTGTAAAGGTTACATAATAGGTTAATATGTAAAGATTATAATATATTTAAAACTCTCCCTTGACCTAACTCTACCTTATTTACTTTAATGCTAAATTTTACTTACATTATAGTACTTCACAAAACTTATTGTATTTGTGTTATTTTCAAAATTTCTAGTAAGTCGTACTACAACTGCCTTCTGTTCTTCCAAACTATTTGTCTTAATTTATTGTTCTGCCATTTTTCATAAAAAATACAATATGTTATAGTCTCCGGGAGATACAGCAGAATTCCTGGCGTTTACCAGGTCGGTCGCGGACTGGCGAGGCAATCTTCCAATTCGGCATGGTGAGGGGAAAGAGATTCGCTTCTTGTTAAAATTGGCGGGATTCTTCCTATTTCCTCCCGAACAAGTTGTGGTGTCTTGTAGAGGAGTTCCGGGTGTTGGTAGGCTGTTTTGTAGTTATTGTGTTGTAAGTTATATAAGTGGTAGTTCTCCTCGATGTTCTGCCGAACAACGATTTTCGACCTGTATTTATACTGGAAATTATAGCGGAAATCATAATTTTTCAGAAATTCATTGTTAAAACTAGAAAAAGAACGTACCTATCAGAATGAAGCTATTGTGTACGGGAGATGCGAGGCGATGCGCCGGCGCAGGAATGTGATAATCTAGCGTATATTAGACCTGAGATACGCGAGCACTGCGAACTGATCAGTAGCGAGTATTGGTTGACGAGAATGAACTAGGTTCGCAGAAGTAGGCTGTTTGGAAGCCGGGAGAGAAGTTAGGGGATATTTGCGTGGATGTTTTTCAGTGTTAGTAAGCGGAACTAGGTTGTGTAGCTCAGTTCCTGGTTGTTTAGACAATGACAAATAGTTGTTAATTTTTAAGACTCGGTACGTACCCGTGCTCCACTAAGGTTTTTTCAGGGAATAAAAATTACAGTAGAATTACTTGAAAGTTGACTTAAAATTTTGTTTCAATGTAAACTACCGTAAGTTAGAATATTTATGGGAGAAGCTTTTGGTAATGAAAAGCCAGTTATTGTTACTGATAGAATATAGTATTTTTTTACAGTGAAATGACAGTCAGATTGTTGGGCCAAAACCCTTAATACCCTCCACTACCCTTGGCATTACGATTTTTTATCGTAAAGGCAGACAACTGCCTCTTTTAAACGAATATTTCGTAGCATTGTCGTTTGGTAGAACTGCTTGGCTGCTAGAGGTTGAGGAATAGCATTCCCTGTTTTTATCTAAATCAGGAATTGTAAATAGGAGCATGGAAGTTTATGTTAACCTACAATCTACTAACTATTATAGTTAATAAATAAATATACAAATTTCCATTGAAAACTGGCATCTTTTCTTCAATAAAAAGCAGGCTGTATTAGTATTAATATAACATATACTAAACAGAATTTTTAATTAAACAGAATTTTTTTAACATCAGTTTTGGCTTTTCCATGAAATAGAAAATGAAACTAAAACTAGGAAGTATACAAAAAATTCATTTGGCTTCTAGATTTTGTGAAATAATATATAACATTTTAAAATAAAAATCATCCATCTTGAGTAGTCACATTTATATTAATAAGTGTATGATAATTTAATAGGCTATAATCAAAAACTTGCTAACAAGTGTGCTAAACAAATATAAAGGTTTCCATTAAAGTATATCAAGCAGTATCGCAGTGCAAAGGTAAACTATTGGATAAATTATGTACATCTTGATTGTCCTCCATTTTCTCAAATAGGTTTGAGATTTTTTAAAATCCTGGCACATCTCTAACGAAGACAAATCTTTCGAAATGCGTAAGTCCAGTAACATTCGGACAAAGCAGGCATTTTAAGAGACAAATAAATCAAGCGGTTTAGGTGCTCTCTCCTGGGATACCTGGCGATCTCCCAGTGACCTTACCATGCAGAGCTCTGTATGAGTGAGATCCATACTCTCTCTGCTGTATTTTCCATGCTTTTATTTACCGCTAAAAACCACCTCACCTTTATAAGTAGTCTTTAATAAATTCTCGATATTAGAATTATCATTTGTAAACAGGACTCCATTTTCTTCTCTATCGTACTCCCGCAAATATTTTTTATACTAAACATTTGAATATGATTTAATATATCAAACTCTACCACAGTTTGAAAATCTGTACATCAACGAAAGCAAAACAGAAACATACTCTCTTTTCTGTCCGTGGTTTATCAATGACATTCAACGGTTCATCTATCGTTGAATGTTTGACACTAAATTCAAATATGTCGATGGAAATAAACTGTGTTCTTGAATTAATAGTATGCAGTTTTTAAGAAAATGATTTTTCAAATATATTTGATATATTAAGTATTGTAGACTTGTATCAGATTATTTTACTTGAATACAAAGGATAGCGTTGTAGTGAAATAACGCCTGTAGAGCTGCAACAAGCAATACACCTCAGTAAAGATTGCCTGATCTGACAAGGAAGGGGCGCTGTTACAAACAGTATGGCGATCTCCACTGGCAAACTTTAATTTGGAAGAGCGGCATCATGGTAAGGCTCAAACACAGAACCATCGCGCGCGTGTGTTTGTGTGTGTGTGTGTGTGTGTGTGTCTTTTAGTATTATAGTTTTCGAAATGTATGCAGATTTTATTTAAAATTGGGATACAAATCGATTTTGGTTATAGCTTGGAGAAGCCCGTTTAATTGTTGCAAAATGTTGACTATTTAAATTTTTTTAAAATAACTTTTTTGTTTTCTTATTTTTAGAAAATCTGACTACACGCTCATTATTATCGTTGAAATCTGCACAAATTAGATCTATAGCATTTAAGTGCACAAATTCCATTGAACATTAACCATATGTAATGTTTCCAAATACGGATATTGAACCCTGATTATTGTGGTAAGATTATACTTTCAAAAAAATGTAAGGTGAAAACATTATATTGGTATTTAAATAAATCTTTAAAAAAATCGCTTCCATCATCGTCAGGGAAAGAGGTGCGTGCAGCGATTATTATTTAAGCCTACTATACTCTTCACATTTATTCTTACACAACTCGTCTTCTCATTGTAAATTTTGTCCGTTTCTGGCCTTACAAAATACGTTTCATTAATTTTTAAAAAAATTAAAACTTATTCAAATAATGAAAAGAAATAGGATTTTAAATAATCAGTGCTAACGATTTTCGTCGATTTTTATGTCTGTACTTTACCCGAGTTAGATTAATAAGAACTAGGGATCAGCGTTACCGATAGGGTAAATCAACAGTGGTAACCGCATCTCGAACCCATTACCTCGAGTTGTGCAGTTCAAATGTTTTTATCGAATTTATTTTAAATGTAGCGTTTATGTACCCAACGTAAAGTCGGTATTTGATTGAGTCATTGATAATGATCAACTTTTTTTTACTCAAACATTGGTTATAAATGAAGATTAAATGTGAATAAAATAAAAGTCAAAATGAAAAAAATAAAGTTAAATCTAAAAAAATCAGAATTTCCGTCATCCGTTGACCTTTCTTTTGTTTTTTATTGATAGAGTTGAAATAATTTATATAGTAGCAACATTTAAGATCGTTTATGCCCTAAATAGTCTCATTAAAGTCCTTTTTTAAATAATGTAAATTAGCTTATTATTTTTGTCCAGACTCTATAGTTTGTACTTTTTGTTTCATGACGGATCAAACTATTACTTCATTTAACTTAAGAGTTACAGTTTGTGTTTAGTTACTCAGATTGTCTACGTTAACGAGAAGTATAACTTTCTAACGAACTAATATATACATCAATAGTTCATCAAATGTATTAACAGAAATATGGCAACATCGCCTGACTCACCGGCCTACCTGACCTACATAACCTAATACACCAGCTGACTGACTGCCAGTCATTGATCAGATACGCGTGGTTTCACCTGTTCCAAGATCCTGAGAGCAATTACAAGTGACGTTACACAACACAAAGCACATCTCCGGCCTCATGCTTCAAACAGCTGGACATTAGATCTGACAACGGTCGAGCGAAATGACAGAATGTTTTACAGAAAACGTTTAGCAAAAACATTGCACTCACTTTCTCATGTTTAGTTAAATTAAAACTGCTCATATTACTTTTTATAATGAGCTATCTAAAAGAAATGCGTGGCGCGCTATCTTTTCGAAAGTTCAACTATTAGGCCAATTTCAGCAAAAAATTGATCGACGTTGATTATTATTTTTCCAGCAATTCCACTACTTTTCTTACATTAATAAGTGAAAAGGGCTAATGGACGAAACGCACGGAAAAAGCCAACGGTAGTAACCAGACTTGAATTTGATGAACCGATTTTAAAAATTTAGACTGATTTTTAAAATTTAAAATTTTTTAAATTTAGAAATGGTGTTTTGTCAGTAGCTTCTGGGAAAACAGCAGCGCATGCATTTCGTTTGAATATTAGAATGTTTAACTGAATGTTAAATAAGAATACCTATTTTAATAACTGAAGATTCTTAATACATATAGATTATATATATATATATATATATATATATATATATATATATAACGTAAATGTTTAATTAATTTCCGAAAATTTTTATAAAAAAATGCAGCCTAATGTTTAAATAATTAATATTGTGTTAATATTAATTTATGTAGATTTTAATAAACCATTTCTACATATTTAAGTGATTTTTATTAATATAACTATTCCTTATTTACATAAATAACTGATTAATAATTACACGAGCTAAAGTATAATGAATAGCTTCCTGCCCTCTCAGAAGTACTAAATAACAATAATTAACTTTGTTGTTGTCCTTTCAGTGTGTCCGGGTTTTGGAGTAGCCGAGTTGAAGAAGACCATCCTTCAACGTCTCAGACATGGAGTTTACCTTCCGACTGTCCCAGATGCCCCGGACCGCGGCCTGTAGTGAAAGGACCTTTGAGCCAGCTACAGGATGACACTTGCTGCAATTACGATCAGGCTCCGCCATTTTCTAAAGGATCTTACCGGAAGTACATGAACAGACTGATACGGGGAAATTCCGACACCGAAATAATTTTCGAGAAAAACACGGAGAGAAATGATAAACAAAATCGATTACCTTCCGGGATTTTGGACCCAAGGCGAACTTTAAGGTCCGTCAACACAGATCCGAATATAAACGAAACATCGATATCAGAGTTCGGTGTGCCGTTGAGCAGACTGCACGAAATGCCCCGCGAAGGTTCCTACCTCACGTCAGTATTGCCTTACAAGAAATATTCTTTTATGAGAGGCGACGTTACTAGGAAAAATAAACATAAGTACTGCGATAACTGTCGAGCTGATGTTTTCAGTCACGCTGATAGTTCCGCTTCGAGAAATGTTTGTAGCGCGAACAGTAGTACGACAGACCTTGTTGGTAGTTGGCAGGAACGTTACAAGAGTGCGTCGGCCTGTAGTGTGCATACCGCCTCCACAGAAACCCTAGTGGGCTACGACGAGTGTCCGGGGTCGGACGAAGCGGAGAAGGGGAAGGGCAAAAATTTAATAGTTCGTTCTAAAAATGTAAACAATCGCGCTTCGTGGGAATCGGTAAACAAAAGTGACAGTGTTACGCGGCCAAACAAGACGTCCGCGTCGGGCCGGCAAACAGGTTTCTTTGAATTCTACAGAGAGAAGGCGCGGTGTAGTGACATTGTTTG
Source organism: Callitettix versicolor (assembly GCA_022606455.1). Taxonomy (NCBI): domain Eukaryota; kingdom Metazoa; phylum Arthropoda; class Insecta; order Hemiptera; family Cercopidae; genus Callitettix; species Callitettix versicolor. The sequence goes on along the minus strand of CM040185.1, from coordinate 50,376,985 downwards.
TGATTGTAGGGACGGAGTGAGTGAATGCGGAACGAGATATGACCAAGGACATTATCAGCGCAGCATGGACAGTTCGCATTCGGAAGCGTCGGTAGACGGACGTGGCGACGACCGAGGCGGAACGGGACAAGCTAGCACGCCGAGAAGGTCGACCAAACAATGCGATCTGCCAAGCTTCCCTTGCGTCGAACAGCTCATTCAGAAATATACTTTAATTATAGAGAAACAAATGGAACAAAATAGTTTATCGAAAAAAAACATTTCTAGGAGTTCCTTGCCGAATTTAAAAAGTAACGAAAGCATTGTTAAAAACGTTAGAAAATTAAGTTTATGTTTGGACAATGAACCTGTGAAAAAAATGGGATCAGCTCAATCAGTGCCCAGCATAACCTCACCAACTTATCTCGCGCTGCCCACGCTGCGTAAAAATAAAAGAAGAAATAGCCATAGCCCGAGTAACGTTTCGGACGAAGGGTGTTCGGTGGTGCCTCCGGTCAGGGAAGGATCGTGCAGCACAGGAAGTCCGACTAGCAGCGAAGAAGAAGCGTGGAGTAAAACCTTCAGGGACGATGGACAACACAAGAGGTGCGCGAGTTCGGATTCCGCTGTGGGGTTTATGTACGGCAGTGAAGACGAAAAAAGTGTTGCTTGTGGTAAAAGTTCGGTGGAAGACGATCAGGAAGTTTTTAGAAAAAATTCGATTCCTTTGGATCCGTCGTTCTTTGACGATAATTTGTTGGTGAAGTCGTGTATGCAGTTGAGGAGTGATCGCTGGTTTATCGAACACTACGGCAGTTCGGTGTTGGAAAGACTTCCGGATAATAAAACTAACCGGGAGGAATGGGCAGGTGAGTTCGTTGACCCCGACCGCAGGTTGAGCGAAGTGGATAGCTTTGACGAAATAGGGGATCAGGGAAGACGTGAGTCCAACCTGAGCTGTTACACGGACGACGACGAACATCCTGGGTATCGGTACTTCCGCACGCCCTCGGTTGTAGTGAGCGATCATTCGGACGATCCGGCGTTCGCGTCTTCATCGATAACCCTGGAAGAGATCGAGAGGTTCCGCGAAGAGTACCGGCAACGTCAGAGCTTCCAGGGGGACTCTTCTTCTGAGTGCAGTGCGACTAGTTCGTGGAGTAATTTTAACAGTAGCATCAGTGCGTTGGATGCTGATTATATCCTTAGGACGCCGGAAAGGAAGGCTTCCGACTGCAGCACCTGCAGCACGCTCAGCGGCGATGAGGATATCAACTGTGAGCCTCTCCTGCAGGACGTTCGCACCACAAATAAGGTAGATGATTCAATACAAATTTACTTGTACACTAGCTTTACATAAAAATATAAATTAAACTGCTTTAGTTAAAATTGAATAGTTAAATAAATATCTTGAACTTTAAAGTACCAACAGCAATAGAAGTTTCTTATTAAAATGGGTTGTTCCAATGTATTGTACTTAGGCGTTAAAACAAGATAAACCATAAAACAATCTTAAGCAGTAAAATATTAAATATACATGTTTTAGTCTATTATTATTTTATTTTTACAAGAAATAAAATATAAAAATATAGCCTACTAACACAATACATAAAAACAGTGTAAATTTACTATACATCTAGGAATATTAAAACAGAAAATTATAATTAACCTTATTTCATTCACTCGTCTGTTACGTTCTCGCTGTAATATATTTAAAACGAAAAATTGTGTTTGGAAAAATTTAGTAATATTTAGGATGTCTCAACAAAAAGTATCAATATTTTTCTAAGCTTTCCGGTTCAATATATATCGTAAAAAAATTAAACACTCGACTTATCCGGTTTCACGCAAAAACTTAACAGTTCAAAAATGAATAGTAAAAATAAAATAAACCCTGACCGTCGTCGTTTTCAGGTTTAATCTCGAACCGTAAATTTATATCACAGTATTTAAGTGAGATTTCTTTAGGACTTATACTGATAAATGTAGTAATTATTTTGTATGCCGATTTAAATGATGATATCAAAGTTTTGCTGAAACGTACTTTATAATTATTACCTAAAACAGAACTTTTCGGGTCATTATAAGCTATAGCCTAAAAATCCGAAAAATCCCTGGCTGTACAAATGGATATCTGTTCATTATGTTTTGCTAAAATGTTGATCAGATATGAAGATTCATACTCGAGTAATTTCAAAAAAAATTTAATTAAACAAAATTTGGTTTCTGGATTAAATAGATAAATCCAAAAATAAACTTAAATTCCCATTAGTTTTTTTTTAAAGCTTCGAATCTGAATTTCTTTATATTTTGAAGCTTAAGATAGCTTGAGTTGTGATCCTTCATATAAGATAAAAATTTGAGCATAGTGATAAAAAATGTTTTAAACATTTTTTTTTGTAAAATTTGAGATTTTTAAATATTAGAAATTACCTGTTATTTATTTAGAAATATTTGCAAGATAAACAAATGAGTATTATGCAGTTTTAGACAGTTTCTCACATTTAATTTTGTCGATTAAAATAGATTCTAATTAAACACATAAGCAAACAAAACATTGCCTACGTGTTGCTATGTCTTAAAAAATCCGGCCAGGAACCAACAAAAAATAGAAATGAATTTTCAAAATATTCTCATTATATTTTGCTCAACTTTTAGCAAAAAACGTGGTCGTCATTGTTTCTTCTGTTGTTTAAATGTATTATCAAACTATTAATGTCCGTTGTTTCAAATTTGCCTCACTGTCTCCACAAAAACCGAATTCACAGAAATTACGTCGATTTTCCAGTTTTTGTTGATATTTTTAACACCATATTTCAAAGGAAATAACACGAGAGATTTTTAATGATTTGTTTGCATAATTTGTTATTACTCTAATAGACTGAATTTTAAAAATGTAACATTATGATATTCGAACAAACAATCAGTCATGGTTTCGTTAGATAAGCTGTAGATTATATTGTCAATAAATCCCTACGTCACAGCTGTTCACTATACAGCGATATTTTATCATTGTTGCACACAAGCCTGGTATCGATTAAATCTAGCATTAAGTGGAGACTTGTTAAAATGTTACGTAAAATATTATTCAACACGAATAGGGACAATAGCAATTTCCAAGTTACGCACGATGAGTGAAATGACGTAAATAAGCATGAAGGCGATGGAAATGGTGTTATAATTATGTAAACTAGAAATTGTTTTATAAATTATATTAAAAGAATTTAGTGTTATTAGATTAAAGTGAAAGAGTAATTTATATTATTACTGGCTGTTTCCTGTTGCGGCTTCGCCTGCGATTATAATGTAGGTAATAAAATTTTTAGTCTATTTTCAAAATTAAAATAGGTCATTTCAATTTAATATATTTCTATATACAATATTATACGATTTATGGTTTTGGGCCAAGACATATAGACTTTTGCTACTCGATACTCTAGAACATGGTCCTGTTATATTTTAATAAAATATTATTAAAACGTCACTGTTATACAATTAACAATTGTCACAAAACTAAATAATTAAGATGGACTGGGTAAGTAGTACGATGGCGTTTAAAATAATTTAAACATTTATTATTCACACCTACCAATACCAATTATATATATATATATATATATATATATATATATATATATATATATATATATATAAGAAAGGAGACAGAACAGACGTGAACAACTACAGAGGAATTTCTTTACTACAAGTTACTTACAAAATACTCTCAACATGTCTTCTTCAAAGAACACAAAAACAGATAGAATACAGAATTGGTGAGTACCAGGCAGGCTTCCATCCGGGTCGCTCGTGCACAGAACAAATTTTCAACCTGAAAACAATATTGCAAGTAAAAGCTAAAAGGAATGTCTCAGTGATCTGTACGTTCGTAGATTTTAAAAAAGCGTACGATTCCATTTATCGAAAATCTTTGTTTAATATCCTGGAAGAACATGGACTTGATCCTAAAACACTGCGACTGACAGGTCAAACAAACACTGACAGGCACAATCGCTAAGGTGAAATTTATGGGGGAAATTTCCAAACCCTTCCTGATCACAACTGGAGTTCGCCAAGGAGATGGACTCTCGCCACTCCTTTTCAATCTGGTGTTGGACAAAGTTATAAGGGA
>CM040185.1:50275377-50370377 GCA_022606455.1 Callitettix versicolor | reverse complement strand
GCCCGCATTTTGATACTTAAAACACGTTTTACTTGTTCGTTTAGAAAACTTTGAAAGTAGGCTTACGTGAAATTTTATCGTTAACAGTTTTAATACAGTTTAAATATAAGTTGGCACAAAAATGAATTTTGTTAACAGCATGGATAAGTTGTCACCAAACAAAATGTTTTCCGCTTATCCGTTTCAAAGTCTTACAACATAAGATTAAGGGGTTAAGAGGTTAAGGGCACTGCGATCAGAAGACCTACAGTTCAACTATTGCAGTGCATAAATTGGTAATGTTTATTGAAAATCTATAGAAATATTTTAAGGCTTTGTTAATAAAGTGTTCAATATCCTATGTACAATTTGTTTTAGTGGTAAGGTGAAAATTAATTATTACATTACAAAAAATAATTAAGTGATTCATCTCGGGGTGGTTCTTTGATAGGCCTACTACAAATGGAAACTTAGGGACCCAAAGTACTTACAAGCAATAACATATAGGCCTGCTGTGTGCTTTTAGTCTTAAGACAAAGAATACAAAACAATTAAAAAGTCCTTATTTCAGAACCAACGTTTAGATTTTTTTCGTCAAAAAAATAACACAATTTTTTGAGCCCTTATTTTCGTTGAGAGCCTCTTATGAAGTGAAAGTTTTTCACAAAACCGGCTCTATTTTGATCAAAATTTGACAGAATGTGTTAAAAAAATAACTTTAGTTTATTATCTACATACATATCACAATTTTATTATTATCTATTATAATCTTTTCTATTATGTTTTTCCAAAACCCACTAGTAACATTATGTTATACTGTTATAATATATAATGGTACATGTTATATTGTCCCACTAGTAACAATACAATTTGGTAAAAAAATCTCTTCTTTATCTGAGAAATTTAAAAAATTTGCATTAGGTCAAATTAAGGTTGAACTAATCGCATTAATTTAAAAAGGCTATGTTTATGCCTTATGGAAGTGCTTTGCTAGAAAGTAAATGTATAGTTTGGCTGTAAATGCTGGCCAGAAGAGAGGAACATTTTAGGCCTGGTATTGTTTTAGGCCACGGGCAATAAGAAAATCACGTTTGAAAAATTCCAACTACTTAAGATATATGCTATTACACGGGTTGTAAGTTAGTTTCAGAATTACAAACTGTCTTTATACTTCATACTTGTATAGTAAGAAAGCAAAATTGTGTAACTAATAATTATACAATAATTTAAAATAACTTATGATTTGTGTATTGTGGAAGTAGCCCCTAGATATACATTTTGTTAACAATAATGTTTATAATTAATATTTTTATTTATAAACTCATAATTCTGGAAGTTCTTATTATGTTTCCTGAAAATTTCTGGAAAACTTAAAAATTCAAAACAGAAAATATTTGCCAATTTAATCTTACAAAATATGTAAAGAATTTAAAAAAACTAAAATTACCATAGCTGATCATTACCATTCATTTCTTTCGGAAACTGTTGCTTTTTATATCTTTTCCTAGAGACTTAGGAAAATGTAAAAGTTTCCTTGAAACTAAATATCAAGACTTTTAAAACAAATTTTCAACTACCTTTTTACGATTTACCAGTCTGAAAATATTGTTTTCAAATTTTACTTTAGGGGAATTATATTATTTAAGGGCTAAGGGAAACCCCTCATCACAGATCAATCTCATAAAATAAACGTTTATATAAATTTAACAATTTAAACTGTTACCATAAAAACCAAAATTAACTGAACTCTATCATAGAACTTAATAATAATAAATTTCTATTATTGGCTCCGTGGTAATTTCATAAAAGCTGTTGAATAAAAACAAAATTTTACACATTAAATTATTTTTATTTTGTTTTTATTCAACAGCAGTTATGAAGTTAAGCATTTGTTACCATAGAAACCAATAATCGAACTTTATTATTATTTACCGCCGATATTTACCATTTATTTTTATGGAAACTTTCGCCATGGACTTTCCGAAAACATCTATCCCCTAACAAACTAGTTTAACACATTTATCCTGTTCCAATCTTAACGAAGAAAATACAATTCAAAAGTACAAGTCCTAAGTTTTTGTATCATGTTTAAAATTTATGTAATTTTTTATAAATTGTCATAATTGATTCGTAAACAAAAACACTAATTAGAAGAGTTTACGCTGCTTACAATCACATTTTTTAAACATTTGTTTCACCAAGTAAATTACTGTCTATGGGATTTGTGTTTATATCGTTTGAAACACTAGATCTTGCTTTGAATTCATCTGTTGAACATTTTCCCATCTACATGATATAGGTTGGTATTTATGATTTTTCAAATTGTGGTCTAGAAATGAAATAAAAAACAACGCAATACAGAGCTCATAGAAAACCATTTTTTTAGTCTGTTTTGTCATAGATAAACGTAATTTGTTCGAAATCATACGGTGAAAGTTACACTGCAAAATAATATATTTGACATAGACAAAATCCAAAGACCAAGTATTTCATTTTATCACTAAAAGTAGCCTACATAATGTCTCAAGTGAGGCAGCATAACTTTGTCATTGCTTTGAGTGCTTGCAAGAAGCCTAATTATTTGTTGTAATAGTGGTGATATGTGTGTTATTATTGTTATTTTTTGGTGTTATAAATTTTTTTAAATTGTTTTTTATAATACCAGATTTAAGTGTGAAATAAAAAAGTGATTTTTATATAAATACAGGTGACTAACGGTTAAACTAAACAAGTTGTGGTTATTTTTACAGAAAAAATCCTTTTTTTCCATTTTTTTAAATTTTGTATATTTTTTTCAATTAAGTATATTATGTACGATATATATTATTATTCAGTGGTTCGTTTTCTTCAAATTGGTAGGCTATAGGTCCTATAAAATATACGGTTTTGTTAGAGTTTACATATTGTTGTATACAACTGTATGTTCGTAGCTGTTTTTTCAGAAATCCGTATAAAGAAACGTTTTAAGTTTTTAACATAAAAGCTTAATATATATATATATATATAAAAGCAAATATATATATTTATTTATTTATTTATATAGCATTTTATTTACACATAAATTTTTAAAAAATGTGTATATTTTCAAAAAATAAAAAATAATATTTTAATGTTTTTATGGGTGATATTTTTAATACACGATCAATGTTTTTCTCTAAAAAAACACTGATTTTCTTCTCACAACTATAACATTCTTTTCTTTTTATCTGAAAAAAAAATGGTTGCAACACTTTGGGATTTAAACAGAGATTATATTGTTAACTGAATTTTAATCAAACATTGCACAGTACTGAAAAAAACTACCAGCTGTCTCTTGTTATACTGTCAGAGCAAGGAGGAAAAGAATTTAAAAAGGATATTTAGTTCTACCTCACATTCGAAACCAAAACGTTTACAAAAAGCTCTCAACCCACTATGTACGACTTATCAGTCTCACAAATTAATTTAAAAAATTTTACTTTACGGAATTGTGCGCGCGCGCGTATGTGTGTGTGCGTGCGCGCGCGCGTGCGTGTGTGTGTGTGTGTGTGCGCGCGCGCTTGTCGTTATATCCGTAAAAGTGGTATTTGGAAGCGATTGAAAAATGTAAACATGTGATTCGGTTTTAAAATTATCAAATGTTGTTACAATTGTGGTTATACGATGAAGAATGAGTCAGCGTAACGAGTTGTTAAATAAATGACGTTTACTGTACGCAAGTAAATCGAAAAGTACTAAAAACTAAATTAATTGACTAATTTTTATGAAATTTAATTTGTAATGTTTCGCCTTTCTCAGCATTTTTGAAATACTTCAAATTTCATTTCAATTGGTCAGTTCGTTTTGACTCCACCAATGAAGGGTTACACATTCAGACGGAAACACGTACAAATATAAACACTTTTCTGGCTCATGGACTATCAAGTGTAAATAGGTCTCAGCCAAGTCTGCAGTTAAAAAAATTGTTAAAGCCTCTTTGAATTCAGCCAAGAACCAGTCACCAGTCTGGCTACCAACACCAGTTGGCCGCGTGTGTCTTTCTCCGTCAAAAAAGCAACCTGATTTCAGTTGCTTATACGAGAGCATATTTGATTTTTTTTTAAGTCCGACTATTGTGCACACTTGGGTTAATGCAGACGATGGGATGATTTATAGCGTATGAAAATGCCAAGTCCTTGCCGGGAATCGAACCTGGGTCGTCGGGGTGAAAGCCTAGTACGCTATCAACTAGGCCACCAAGGCGGCTTATACATTTGATAAATAGGTATTATTGAAATATGCTGGGATCGAACAATGTCTTAGTATGAAGTTTTTACCTGAATTCATATATTAGAATTTATTTTACGTGCATTACAAAAAAAGATGTTTATGGTTTTAAATTATGGTTTTAATTGCGTAGTATAACCAAAATAAGTGTGTGGCTCATATTTAATAATTCGATGATTTTATTATGAGCTTGAGACTGTGAGAGCTGAATTTCTTAGGATTATATAGAAATTTAAAAAACATACATTTTTTTTATTTTTCATAATTTATTGTCATTTTTCATAGATTAGCTGTTCAATTAATGTAATGTATGAAATGTCAAAATCGGTAAATGCTGTGGCAGTTTTTGCAATGTTATAATTGTAAGCTACGTGATTTTTAAATGTTTATAAAAAAAGGCAAATAAGCATACTGCAAACACGACAAATAAAATGAGTAATCATTAATGAAAAGGTTGTATTACAGAAGGTAGCACCTTAAACGTGACGAATAAAATGAGTAATCATTAATGAAAAGGTTGTATTGCAGAAGATAGCACCTTAAACGTGACGAATAAAATGAGTAATCATTAATGAAAAGGTTGTATTGCAGATAGCATCTTAAACGTGACGAATAAAATGAGTAATCATTAATGAAAAGGTTGTATTACAGAAGGTAGCACCTTAAACGTGACGAATAAAATGAGTAATCATTAATGAAAAGGTTGTATTACAGAAGGTAGCACCTTAAACGTGACGATTAAAATGAGTAATTATTAACGAAAAGGTTGTATTGCAGATAGCATCTTAAACGTGACGAATAAAATGAGTAATCATTAATGAAAAGGTTGTATTACAGAAGATAGCACCTTAAACGTGACGATTAAAATGAGTAATTATTAACGAAAAGGTTGTATTGCAGATAGCATCTTAAACGTGACGAATAAAATGAGTAATCATTAATGAAAAGGTTGTATTACAGAAGGTAGCACCTTAAACGTGACGATTAAAATGAGTAATTATTAACGAAAAGGTTGTATTGCAGATAGCATCTTAAACGTGACGAATAAAATGAGTAATTATTAACGAAAAGGTTGTATTGCAGATAGCATCTTAAACGTGACGAATAAAATGAGTAATCATTAATGAAAAGGTTGTATTGCAGATAGCACCTTAAACGTGACGAATAAAATGAGTAATCATTAATGAAAAGGTTGTATTGCAGATAGCACCTTAAACGTAACGAATAAAATGAGTAATCATTAATGAAAAGGTTGTATTGCAGATAGCACCTTAAACGTGACGAATAAAATGAGTAATCATTAATGAAAAGGTTGTATTGCAGATAGCATCTTAAACGTGACGAATAAAATGAGTAATCATTAATGAAAAGGTTGTATTGCAGATAGCATCTTAAACGTGACGAATAAAATGAGTAATCATTAATGAAAAGGTTGTATTGCAGAAGATAGCACCTTAAACGTGACGATTAAAATGAGTAATCATTAATGAAAAGGTTGTATTGCAGATAGCATCTTAGACGTGACGAATAAAATCAGTAATCATTAATGAAAAGGTTGTATTGCAGATAGCACCTTAAACGTGACGAATAAAATGAGTAATCATTAATGAAAAGGTTGTATTGCAGAAGGTAGCACCTTAAACGTGACGAATAAAATGAGTAATCATTAACGAAAAGGTTGTATTGCAGAAGATAGCACCTTAAACGTGACGAATAAAATGAGTAATCATTAATGAAAAGGTTGTATTGCAGATAGCACCTTAAACGTGACGAATAAAATGAGTAATCATTAATGAAAAGGTTGTATTGCAGAAGGTAGCACCTTAAACGTGACGAATAAAATGAGTGATCGTTCATAAAAATTGGTTGAGTTGTTTAGGTTTTTATAGCGTAAATGTTTAAATTTTCTTATTGTTGCGATTTCTTGCAATTTTTGCAATAGTAAACGTAATTATTTTTGGTGCTTTTATGCAGAAGCATATCCTGCAAACAGAACTGATAAAACAAATCAATGTTTATCAAAATCGGTTCAGTAGTTTATGTTGTACGATTGGCAATATTTCCGTATTTAATATTTTTTTAAATTATCTGACAGTTTTTGCAATTAAATTTTTTTAACGTATATACGTATGTTCTACTTTAATGCAGATAGCACTATAACCTTGACGAATAAAATGAGTAATAGTTTATCAAAATTGATTAATTAGTTTAGGCTGTACCGTAAATGTTTAAATTTTCTCATTTATTGCTTTTTTGCAGTTTTACAATCGTAAACGCACTTATTTTTGTAGTTTTTATACATTGGCGCATCCTGCAAACAGAACGTATAAAACGAAACAACGTTGATCAATATCGGTTCTGTTGTTTAGGCTGTACACGCGTCATTAAGAAAATGAAAACAGAAAATTGTTAAAAGTTCCAGTTATTTTTTTAAACTTTGACTCCACCGATTTTCAAAGTTTTTTCATTTTTACCACCGTTTATGCTCCTTAAATTAGTAGCACTGCAAATCTATACGTGTTTCCGTTTTTAATTTATGAAAACCTGAAATATTTTATGAGTCACTTCTTATAAATACGAGTATAGGCTACTCTGCGACACCTTGGGTGACTTGTTAAGGCTGAACGCTGCCACGTTTCTGTATAAAAAATAAAAATATTTAATTAATAGATTACGTTTTTATTTTTTCAAAAATATTACCTTCTAGAATATTTAGGTTACAAATGTTAAAATCTTGTTTACAAAAAAATCAATTACACTAATAGCTGTTGGTGAGTATGCGGAGTAAAAATAGCCTACGTTATAATATCAGAGCCCGATGGAAACGTTATCAGTTAACGACAGCTTTTAAAGTTTTTCCCTAAAATATGATTATCAATGGTTTTTTGTGTGCACTTCATTTACTGCGCATGTGCTTGTGTTAGTGACTCATTAAAAAGATTAAAAGGGTCAACGGTTAGTTTGGGTATGAATGAATATAGATTTCTTAATCAGTGGTAAATAACTAGTAAATATATCTTCACCAAGATAATACTTCGTTCAAAAAGAGTAATTACGTGCAGCTGTCTCGCTGACGTGATAGTAAATAATTTCTAAAAATTAGTAGCCTAAGTTTACACCTTTTAGCGAATATTTTAACAAGTGAAAATGTTGTTATTTTTAAATAAAAAAAACGAAAATGAACCCTGACCGCTGCAAAATTCATAACTTTTTATCTAACATTATAAATAATCTGAATTGAACTTTTAATATATGTAGACACAATGTTTGGTTCATACACTGTTTTTCTCATTGTATACATTTTCCTTAATTACTCTATAAATCTATACAACCTTTTTTAAATTACAGACAAAATAGAAATTCAAAAACATTGTTTCAAATTTATTACGATGTTGAAATCAGATTTGGAAAACAGGTATAGGTCTAAAAGTTTTTATTTTCTAAAGATTCTGAATGATGCCATATTTAAATAAGTTTTACTGGGTAATTGTTCAAGCTAATATACCAATGTAATTTTTGTAACACATTTTTATCAAGTTGAACTAAAATTGCGAATAATACAGCGCCAACACAAACATTTATATGTACTATTAAAAGTAATTCTAGGTAGATTCATGGTTCCGAAAATGAACATTTTCTTAAAAATTAATTAAAATTTCGTAACAAAATATTAGTAATGCTCCTATCTTCAGTTAGTTGTATTTGAAGTTATTAACTCTCACAAACACAAAACATTTTTCAAGTTCAACTCATAGGTCTAATACAATGTATAAAATGATAATCCTTATGAGAGTATGTGAGCGCTCGCTCCTGGTGGCATCTTGAGGTAGAGTGTTCAACTACAGTTAAATTACACAGTAGGCCACTGTGTATTTTCTAAAACGTCTTCACCCCTGTCCTTGCTGTTTACAGAGTTCGTAGCGGCAGGTATTCCAATTACTTTGACTTTAGCCGCTGTTATCGAGCACGCTTTTTACAATGGTGGCTATACTTTTATTACATTTATATTCAGTGCTAATACATGGTCGTATTCAATAAATAACAGTAGTCCTGTTCAACTTCCTTTGATTGACAGCTGTCTGTTGTGGGAAATTCTAACACAAGTTTTATTTTACTTTATCATTTTCTTTAAAATGACTTGTGTGTAATAAGAAGGTATCAGATAAAATTGTCAGCAATGCAACAAGGTATGTTTACAATGACAGGTCTCATTTCAAGATATATTTAAGCAAACAACTTTAGGTTATGTTGTTCTTTTTTTTAATAATATACGAAAACAAATTGGAGGTTAATTTCATTTCATTGATTCATGTTAATGTTGTTTTTTGGGGACTAGTAGGCTTATGAGACAAAGAAAATCAAAATTGGTCTAACCATTTGTACAGTAGAGGTCGAATGATATACGTAAGACAGGTTAGCTAGAATGTTTTTATTTTTTGTGAAATATTGCTTCTATTTGAAAGCAAACTATTGGAGCGACCACCATGGTAAAACCCAGATCCGGGAAACTCAAAATGAGCGTCGATTCTCACCTATAGGTCACATTTCAGGAGTTGTTAAAATTATGCATATTAAGTATATAATTTGTGTGTGTGTGTGTGTGTGTGTGTGTGTGCGCGCGCGTGTGTGTGTGTGTGTGTGTGTTTTCATCACTCTTACGGTCGCTGATTAAATAATGGTTCTATTTGATTCATACTATATTGTTGTTTTTTGGTGTTTAACGTCCGACTATTGTACACACTTGGACTAATGCAGACGATGGGATGATTTATAGCGTATGAAAATGCCAAGCCCTCGCCGGGAATTGAACCCGGGTCCTCGGGGTGAAAGCCTAGTACGCTATCCACTAGGCGACCGAGGCGGCGTTACTAGGTATAAAAATCGATTTTGAGACTAGATTTTATAAGACTGTTAAAATAGCAAAATGCGTAGTTTCAAAATGGTGGTTATTTTATAAAAAATATTATTTTTGTATCTTACACTTTTGAAAATCTTATTTTACCTGTACAATAAGAGCTAAGCATTTGAAAAAAACAGCGTTTTAAATTTCCAATTGAATTGGAAAATTACAAATGCTAGTTTATGCAGATTTTAACGCTGATTATTTTAGAGAAATCATATTTTCAAAAAAAGAGGCGTTGGATAAGATGTGATTTGAAAAAAAATATTTGTAGTGGGGGGGGGATCATTTCGAAACGTTCAAGTTGATTTTTCTGAGCAACGAATATGCTCAAGTTATTATGGATAACGAAATTTAATTTTTGTGAAAAGTGTAAAACAGATCCGAACAAAATTTAGATTATTGTTGACGACATAGCGTTGAAACACACACACACACACACACACACACACACACACACACACACACACACACACACACACACACACACACACACACACACACACACACACACACACACACACACACACACACACACACACACACACACACACACACACACACATACACACACACACACACACACACACACACACACACACACACACACACACACACACACACACACACACATTGGGAAAATCAAAAAACGAAAATATTATTGTTTGTTATATGGCCACGCTTACAAGTTGTTACTTGAATCCTAAACTAAAGGAACTCTTTCAGCAGCAGCAGGAGTGACGTTATGCCGTCACACTTCCAGATGATCGACGTTGTAGGTTGAGCTAACTATTATTAGTAACATTATTCATGACTATTGCTACAGATTGCCGGATCTAACAGCTGTGGGCTGCTTGCGATAGCAGTGCTGCAATAAATTAATGTCTATATTTTGTTTGATAGTTGGCACAACTGTGATAAACTGGGTAAACTCGATGCTGGATTCGATGCCAGTTCTTTTCGTCTGTTAATTGTTGTCTTGGAATTTAACTGCCTACTTGAACATCAGACAGTAATTACTAAATTAAGTTAAAATAAGATTTTTAAAAATTATTTTTGAAATATATGACAAACACGCTCCAGTTGAGTAGACATCCAGCTCCCTGAATCTCGCGTATCAGTGTTCTTATGTACCAACGTGATTTTGCTTATAGCACAGCAAAGAAGAATTATACAAGTTAAAGACAGAGTTTTGTAAGCTAAAACCGCAAATAAGAAATTCTAATATTAGGTACTCTCATATCAGGTTCAACAAAAATAAATGCTCGAGATTTGTGTGCGTCATGTTTAAACGATCGGTGTTCACACATTGTAAACATATCACAATTATTTTGTGTCTGTAGACAATAAATGTATAAACAATTTTATATCGAAAATAGAATTTTTTACTTTTGTATGTAAATAACTTTTACATGTTTTATTTTTGATTTTTAATTATTACTTTTGCATTTTGGTTATAGGGATACGTTATTCCTACTATTTTACTCAGAATTAAATCGTAAGTTTTATTTCAGAATGTACTGCATTTATTAGAATTAACAAAGTTATTTTACTCAAACGTAAATAATTGTCTTTTTGATTTTTTTTAATGTTTTGTCAGATTAAAAAGAAACTATTACAAGTACAGTTCTGGGACCTACTTTATTTAGTTTTTCAGGTAAAAAGTCATATAAAACCACTGAATTTGTCCTTTAATATACTTTCCAATGCATTCATTATTGTTTAATTTAAATGAAGGAGCGGAAATCAGTGTGAAATATTTCGCAGGCCGTAATTCTTTAACAAGGTACACACACATACGCGCGCGCGCGCGCGCGCACACACACACACACACACACACACACACACACACACACACACACACACACACACACACACACACACACTAAAGCCCATTATGTATTAAAAATAAAATAATTGAGGCTGTCTCGCAGAGCGAATTTCCAAAATTGAAAAAACATAATAAAAACGTTATCTTGCAAATTTTTTTCAATCTGAGTGCACCTATTAACGTTTAATCAACGTTAAAATCTGTTAATATTTCTCAAATACATTTAAAATTCGAAAGTGTACCTTGAAGTCCACGTATTACAATACTATTGATGCGATTATGAAATCAGATTTCAAGTTCTAGAAATCAGTAGTATCCGTGCTGCATCCATAGTCGCTTTGGCGAGTGAAGTGAATAGAATAAAGTCTGCCGAACGGAAGTATGGAATGAACGAGCAAACGAATTTCTGTGTCTTTCTCTTTCCTTTTCGATAACAGTACACGCTTATTATATGAAAACATTGTGTTGCTTTGGTTTTCCTTAGTTGAAGAACACGTGCACTTTGTAACCGTTTATAGTATATTCGAAATTATTATAAACGTTTATAACAATTGTTGTTAATATTGCTAGTTTTTAGGAATATTAATTATCCTATCAGCTGTTCAATGGAATCAGCTGATCGTTACGAATTAATATACGAGAAAAACTGATATTTACTATAACTACAGTAAATATTTAAACTAGGTACACGGATTAATGTATTTAAACAAAACAAGATATTTGTATAAATATATGTTCAAAATAATTATATATTCAGTAAAGGTATAATTAAAAAAGCTTCGCTTCTGTCGGTAACTCTCCAAGTTCCACACGTGTACTTTCTTATTTTTTTATTTAAATCCTTGCATATCTTTATAAACTAACTGATCAGCTGGCTAATCTTTTATTGTTACAAAATTGGAATATGCATTAAACAATTGATGTAACAACAGTGTCGCAGTAATGCTCAATAGCTAAACAGATTGTTTTCTATGTAATTTTTGAATAACAATAGAATATTTCCTGGATCTTGTGAAGCGGGACAAATATTAGGCTACTTTATGCTTTCGTAAGTTTACAAACAGTGGGCTAAATATTGCACATGTACAAAGTGTAAATGTCAAACATATTTGAAAGTGAAAATTTGTCTTATCATTGTTTACAGTGTAACAGTTTTACCCAATGTATTTAAATTTTATACAGGTGTAATTTGATCATTGTAATTAATTGATTGTTTTTCCAATTAAGACACGACCCACGGTTCATAAAACTGCATTAAAACTTTTGTAGTAATAATCTGTCTTTCACTATCGTTAGGCTGCATTACGATTTTCTTTTATGATTTTGTTAACGGAAACCTAAAATATCTCGTTATGTGATGTAAAATGTAACAGCGTTCTGGTGCACCGAACGTCTCGCGTTAATTGCGCCAAGGTCGTAATTCGTTGTTAGATCTGTTTGCTGTAAGGCAAGTGAACTGGGAGGGGAGAGTTTGCTGGTTAACTAACACCTCCGCTTATTGTTGGAAGTCAGGAGTGGGAAGAGGTTGACAATTCAATTGCTTGGTAATTTTGCAACAAAAATATCGAAACAGCAATTATGTTAGCGGTATACACTAACTCTTCAGTTTAGGTTTGGAAAAGTTTGAAAAGGATATGAACTCATCATGCAGTATAGATAAAAACCTGTATTGTTATGTTTGGAAATGGTTTTAAAAGTTAAACTCATTTCATTAAGAAATATATATATATATATATATATATATATATATATATATATATATATATATATATATATATATATATATATATATACTAGCATTACTCGTCTCATTACTCTGTCTCGGTTCTTCGCCCACGAAATTTAAACTGTTTAATTAATGTAATAATTTAGAAACATAAAAAAATATATTAATAAAAACGTGATCATCTAAACTCATGATTATTTTACAGTGAATATGAAAAAACATTATAACCTGAATATGTTGTTTTATTCAAACGTGTTCCATTCGAATTTCAGAAAATCTCATAAGCAATATTTTTTTCCAATACAAACATTTATACCTCTTTTATATTTTGTCCTTTTAGGGGATGAATCCCGGGGGGGGGGGAATGCTGAAATACATGTATCATAATTTGTGTTTTAGAATATTTTATTTACTTTTAAGAAAAACCGATAAGAAATATTTTTCTTCAATGAAAACACTCTTTTTCTCCAATTATACCTCTTTTTACATTTTTAATCTTTTAGGGAATGAATTCGGAAAATGTTGAAACATGTGTTTCATTATTTGTGTTTCATAGCATATTTCTAGAATATACGATTCAAAACAAATATTTTTTCAATGCAAAATTGTATACCCTTTCTTTACATTGTCTACCCCCTTTCAATCTCTTTAGGGGATGAGTTTTGGGAAATGGTGAAAAATATATTTCATTACTTATATTTAAGAGTGACTATGTTACGTTTTAAGAAGGTCAGACGAAAAACATATTTTTCTAATAAAAATTATTTTACCTCATTTTTACCTCTTTAGGGGTTGAAAATCGTTTTTCAGTTCACCCCTACATGTAATGGCAATTTCAAATCTTTAGCTATAATAGTTTCGACTATACGTTGATTATTAAAGCTGGACTAGGTAAGTAGTTTAATGGCGTTAAAATCAAATTTTTGCATAATCCTTTCTTAGTGCATCTTGACATTTTTGTAAATTTCAAGTCTCTAGCTATAACAGTATTGGCTGTACGTTATTTATTAAATTTGGACCGGGTAATAGTTTAATGGCGCTAAAATCAAAATGTTTGCAAAATCCTTTTTTAGTTCATGCCTATATGGTAACATAAATGTACCCTGGCTCTGCGTTGATTATGAATCAGTCAGTTAGTCAGGACTTCTTCTTTTATATATTAAGATATATATATATATATATATATATATATATATATATATATATATATACTTTTATGACTTAAAAGTTTTTGAAAATTTGAGTTCACCATCGTGAACAGGTTAAAATGAGCATAAATTAGAGTTTTGAATTTTCAAAATCCTTTCAAATTATGAAACTTTTTAATGGCGGTCATGGTTCATTTTCGTATTTTCAATGTAATTTGGAAGTGTAAAATCCTAATATACGCAGATTTTAATGCTGATTGTGATTGTGATACCTGAATGCCAAAAAAAAGGGTAAGGTAAAGAAAACACTTTCGGATATTCGCTTCTATTACGTCAGCGAGACAGATGAATGCCGCGATTATGTTAGATAGTTTTTGAAATTACGCTAATCTAAACTAATTTCGTTACTAATAATAGCAGACAAGAAACCTCATCTTTGTTTTAAGTTAGGCTTTCTAAGATAAACTCATTTCTTTAGCTTCTGTTAGAGGGATTAAACCACACTCTGTCATGTTTTTTCCGCGAAAAACCATAAAGGTTATCATCGCCGATACACTCTGACATGTTGAGTCTGGTAACGGTTCATTGGTATAAGCTCTTTTCAAAAAAAAAAGTTCTTAGGTATAGGTCAGGTGATGTTTAAAAATGGTTTTATTATTTAAATTTCTTTAAATATTAACTACTATGTCACCAATAATAATTTGTTGGTCGAATCTCATTTGATCACTTGATCACTTTAGCGTGTTGTAAAGGTACGTTTGATAAACCTCATGAAATATATGCAAGCCCTTGCTGCTGGCGGCATTTTGCTTCAGTGTGTTCAACAATGGTTAAACAGATAATAGTACAGTCTATTTTCTCAAACGTCTCCACCACGTGTGCTTCCAGGCGAAGCGTTCATAGCGGCAGATACAATAGTCAAATTACTTGGACTTTAGCCGCTGTTATCGAGCACGAACGGAATGTGACTGCTCTGTCTCCAGTCAATTCGTTTTTGTTTTAGAACGTAACGAATGTCTATTTTTTACAAACATTTTAAGATCTATTAATTAACCACAAACTAATATCAAAACAACATTTTATTCATTTCTTAGTATTTACATATTTCTCTTTGTTCTAATGAAATGTTTGTTGTATAAAGTTAACGAGTCGGTTTTAGGCCATTCATCTTGCACGATCAGCTGGAGAGCTAAATATTTGTTTAGCCGTTGTTTTATCAGCTGTGGACAAATCTGAAACCAGTCTAACTTGCTTTTACTAAATCTACAATGTTCAGTTAATTTATAAAACTTTTAAAAGATATAATTTGAAACGGATTTCCTACTTTATAATTACTGTAAGGACATAGGAAATTTCCCGTTTCAATGTGTGTGTGTGTGTGTGTGTGTGTGTGTGTGTGTGTGTGTGTGTGTGTGTGTGTGTGTGTGTGTGTGTGTGTGTGTTTGCGATTGTAATGTAACTTACCACGAAAATCGATTTTGGTACGATTATAACAGCTATGACAAATTCGTTACCTAGCAAAAATAAGTTCAAAATGGCGGCCATTTTGAATAATTTAAAAAAATCATAACTCTTTACCTTACAACTTATTCAAAAAAAAATATATATTTTCACAATTTTGTTCTGTTTTAATAATAATACAATTTAATTTTTATGATCATTTAAATAACAGATTTGTACAGATTTTAACACCGATTATAATGGCTAAATCATATTTTCAAAAAAGATATATGATTATTGTTGAAGATTGTGTTTAGTGTGATTCCCACCACTAAAATCAGCTGTTAACGAGTTGATATTTAATTGCATAAGTAGAACAGATGTTACAAAACTACGTCATTACACTGTAATGTGTTGCAGAGTGTGACAAAAGGAAAGTGAATCACCTCACATTGCAACGTTTTGCAAAGCGAGATCTTTTGTTTCAGAATTATTTAGTTCCGATACTGGATTGTTTGAAGCTTTGTTTCTGTAACGTCTTTAAATAATGTAGGTAGAAAGCTTTGTGATGAGGGCAAACAATTTGAGACATTCAGTAGAAATATTTTATTTGTATTGATTTTCCATATAAATATAACGTCATAATCATAAACTTCACGTATTTAAAATTCTGTATTCAGTGTTTATTTTTATTCAAACTATTGATATAAAATTATAGATCCGAGTTTGTGAAGTCATACGTCTTATGTTTGTTTCAATTGTTTTTAATTTTACTATACTTTCACTGTTGAACGTATTTTTCTGCTTAACGGCTATTACCAAAAAGTCAGTTTTTGCGTCACGTTTGAATCAAATCAAATCGGACTAAAATTGCGATCGTTAGCATGCTAACACACTTACAAGTATACGTTTTATCGACCCAACAAAAACTGATCCTCATTTCAAGGTCCCCGGATCTGGTGTTGTTATGGCTTATTTTCCAGTGGAAATTCGCTAGAAAAACAGTCGTATTCGCTATACACCTGCCAGACGCGGAAGGAAAAGTCTTCTTTTCCGCAGAACTACACAATATAGTAGTTTAAAAACATCCTTGTGTAAAGGAATAAAAAGAGAGCGTAGCGAATGCGCCAAGCTCCAGCTGTTACGCAAGGCTTGGGCATTAGATCCACCTAACCTGACCGGCAAATCAGGCTAACATTGCAAAATAATTTTAGAAGACAAAGCGTTTTTGGTTCCTCACCAAGCAAAGTGTTTAAAACATATAGTTTGATGATGAATAAAATCTGTTTTGATATATTTTCACAGATCTATCTGTTTCCAGATCCATTTAATACAAAAAAGAGGTTTCTACTTAATATCTGTCTGTCATTGTGTGATCGTGTAAATCGCTTGAAACTTAAATAAATATCACTGGCTTATCTTCCATATAATGGTCTTAAACTCACATTATATATGCTACTGCGGTTTCGAAACTTTATAGTTTCATCTTCAGGCCGTAGTTCAAATGCTCAAATCCCTCTGGCGAGGTCGTCACAAGTTCACACGTGACAACACTATCACAATTACACGATTTTTTAAAAACGCAAAACGATAAAATTTAGTTTGGCCAAACACTACCGTGCGACTCGTATGTCGTTGTAATTCGGACTGCATATAAAAGTTTATCGTTTTGCTTTTTTAAAAAAATCACTGAATTCTCTTACAGATCAGACGCTCCTGCAGAAGTTTTCACTTCAAAGAGCGTCACACTTCTCAAAATGTGTTCAAACGTTGCTGAAATGTTGATTATAAATGAAGAGGCACAACTCAAATCGTTGTACCAAATCAGTAAATAGAAAACCCCAAAATAATCACTAAATAACGTCGCAGTTTGTTTGCTTTTCCAATTTACTCTTGAGCCTTAAATTTAGATTCATTACAGGATTGGTGGGAAACTGCGTTAAGTTATTAATTAATCGAATAACAAGGCCACTCGAAATTCTTCTTCAGACACTCGTTTACCTAACCAGGTTTGTGCAGAGAAAACAAACAGGTTTAGATAAGCAGCCTTCACGTTTTAGCAAAATTTCTTTGAATGAATTCCATGTCAAGATTTTTTCCCTATCGTGTCATTGTCGCTTTGTTGTGTCGATTGTCGGCACACACTTCTTAAGCTAAGTTAATAAGGTAATATGTAATTTACAACAAGGGCAGAGTTGTTGTCATAAAGAGAAATTCCATTGATTGGTAACCGAGAGATTTATAAAAACTGTTTGCTTATTTAAACAAAACAGCTTTTCCTAAGTTACCAGATGTAGGGAAATTTTGTGTGTGTGTGTGTGTGTGCGCACACAAAAATGTCTTAAACATTTTTGTAGAACCTGATTTAACCAACGTAATCATCGTTAAAAACTGAATAAATCAGCATTTTGAATTTTGAAAATCCTTTGAAATTAAGAAATGAGTTTGAAGGTGGTCAGGGTTCAATTTCGTACGTTCAATGCAATTGCAAAGTTTAATACACAAATTATATCCAGATTTTAATGATGGTGAAATGAGATTTTTAAAAAATGAGTACGATAAAATAATTACTTTTGGAAATTCGCTTCCATCACGTCAGCGAGACGGCTGCGTTCGCGATTAGGCCTACGTCAAAATAAAAATCTGGGAAGAAGACAAAATTTGTTTGTAATATTTAAAATATTTTCTTTGTCTCAGTCACATTCCCAACCGTGCGTTTTTACTGTCCAACTGTAGGCCATATTTCTATATGGCCTACTGTGATCGAGAAAAAATCGATCGTTTTATAAAGTTTCTTCAAAAAAGTTTCAACCAAAACGTGTAAGAGGGGCATTACCGACGGCCTGCAAGTACTTTGCCTACGGACCCGACAAATTACTCTAGTATACAGACGGACGACAGACGATTGAATGTATTAATTTAGCAGACTAGATAAAAGAACCTAAAAAAAACTCTTGAATTTACAGTCATTAAGTTTTAAAATACCCAATATCAATCTCTTGTACGTTCAAGCTTTTTTTCAATTTTTTATTGACGACGTCTGTGTTTTAAAGCCCATTGAAATTCCTCATAAACCTGGTGCGACACCATTTCGATCCCCTTGTTAACCAGTTTATTGCCCTAGAATTTTTATCTGTATCTTTACTATGCAAACAGACCGCTGTTTAGTAGATATCACATTGTGTTGGATAAATGGCTTGTTTTACAAAATACTAATTACAAATGACGAACCCCTTTTTAACTTTCGTTATTCCACTGGACAATGGAAGTGGCCATCATGGTAGGACTCAGTCCGGGACTTTGAAATAAACCACCATTCTATATATATATATATATATATATATATATATATATATATATATATATATATATATATATATATATATTGTCATCATAATTTTTCATTCAGGGCCAGAATGAAAAATATATATGAACTTGCTTATGTCATAGATTTATGACTGGAGTTACAGCCGTAACACGTCGCTACTTTAAACAGGTGTTCGGTATTCTTTCCTGCTGCCCTTTTGCTATCTACGGCTGAAAAACGACGACCTTTTAAGGTTCTATTTATTTTTGGGAATAAGAAAAAGTCACATGGAGCCATGTCTGGCGAATATGGAGGCTGGGGCATCGTTACAGTACTGTTTTTGGCCAAAAATTCACAAACAAACAATGAAGTGTGAGCTGGTGCATTATCGTTGTGAAAAGACCATGAATGCACAGATCCGGACGTTTTTCAGATTGCTTCACGCAAACGGCATTGAACTTGTAGGTAGTACTCCTTATTGACCGTTTCACCTGATGGCAGGAATTCATGATGCACTATGCCATTAATATCGAAGAACACAGTGAGCATAACCTTCACATTCGACCGCACTTGCCGAGCCTTTTTCGGTCTTTTCGAGCCAGAATGCCTCCACTGGGATTATTGACCCTTAGTTTCGACGTCATATCCGTAAATCCATGTTTCGTCATCTGTTATAATACGTTTCAGTAATTCTGCATCGTCGTTGACTTCATTTAGTGACTCCTGAGCAACTTCCATTCGCCGCTGTTTTTGTTCAAAATTCAACAATTTTGGAACGAATTTTGCTGCCACGTGTTTCATACACAAAACATTGGAAAGAATGTCATGACATGATCCAATCAATATGCCAACATCATCAGCGACCTCTCTAATTGTGATTCGGCGATTGTTCATAACCATTTCTTTCACGTTTTCCACTTTTTCATCGGTTGTTGATATGCTGGGGCGTCCAGGGCGTTCGTCTTCTTCAACGTCTTCACGGCCTTCTTGGAAACAATTATACCACTCGTAAACTCTTGCTTTACTCATAGCAGACTCACCTTTGTTAAAATTTCACACACTTTGTTACACTTTATTCCATTTTTTACGCAAAATTTGATACAAATTCTTTGATCCATTTCTTTTAACAAAAGAAAATCTCCGAGCTCATAAAAACACATCTAATCTTAGTGACTGTCACAGACAAAGTCAACAATGAAAACAGCTGAAAGTTTTATCATACTTCAAGGGCATGTATACCAACATAATAAAAAAAATGTTTGACAATCGGACTCTCCGAGCCCGCGAAATTTAAAAAAATCTCGTTACTTTTTGAACACACCTCGTATTTAGATTTTATAAAATAACTAACAGTAAAATCTACGAGGAAACTAAAAGAGGAAATTGCTTTATCGACGGTTTTATAGTTTAATTTTGATATTATGGTTGATTGTTTTGTTCGTTTGCGTCGACACGAACAATGACGGAAACAAGTATTTTTAGTAACATGTTACCTGGCTGCACATTCCTAACTTTATAGTTAACTTTGTAACCGTAAACATTGGTTGTGTAATAGATTCGATAACTGGAACTGTGACAGTACAGGCTATTTAGCCTATCTGACAAATTTCACTAAAAAATAAAATTTATATTTAGGCGTACTTTCCAGATAATTCGAAACTGTATTACTTAAAAAGTGAAAATGTGGAAATCGCGAAATAAATCTAATTTAAAATTTCGTCGTATCTATTCGTTTTTTCCTTTCGATGAGTCCCGAAATGTGATTTTGACTTGAATACGTCTGCGTATTTGTACCCATTGTTTGAAACTAAGTCGAACGATTTCGATAAAATTTGACATGTTGTCTTCTAATATTGCAGAATCATTCTTTTTTTTAAAATGTTCTTTATGAAAATTTTTTTCATCCAAAACTCATAAAACGTTAATTGAAATCGAATTTATTAAAAGTGAATAAAATCCCTACCAAAATCCGAAAAACCGTTAATAACTCAAGACCGGAACATGATCTTATTGTGGTCATAATTTGAAAATTATTAACTTAGTTTGATGTTTTAAAGCAAAACAATCGCAGCAAGCAGCTGTCTTACTGACGTCATACAAACAAATTTATAAATGTATTTTTTTTATCTCACTGTTTCTAAAGTTTTGATTTCATTATAATAATCAGCATTAAAATCTTCATATATGAGCACTGTAAACTTTTTAAATGACATTAAAAATGAACCCTGTTTGCTGTGAAATTAATTCCTCAATTTCGACGGATATTGAAATTCAAAGTGCTAATTTACGCAGTTTTTAACGCTGATTACGACGCTGAAATAACGTTTTCAACCAAATTTAATGCAAAAGTTGTATGGATTTTTTAAAATTTTAAATAGCCGCCATTTTGAAACTGTGTAACAAATTTTTTGCTTGTTAAAGAAGTTGTTCGAGATAATACCAAAATCGATTTTTAAGTAAAGTTTAAATCAAATCGGATAAAAATTGCGAACGTGGACGTATTAAGACACACACACACACACACACACACACACACACACACACACACAAAATAAAAATTGTAACGACCCTTCAAAAAATATCTAGAGGTAAGGATTTATGCTTATTTCAAGATTTCGGGTCTAGGTCTTACCACGATGGCCGTTCCAATAGCTTATTTTTATGAAGAAAATTTGCTAATAATCTGAGTGAAAGAACAAGAAGAATTCAGTATTAGAACACTCAAAGGAACTTTTTACGAAAGAAACATTTTTAGTAGGCGAAAGCTTTATTTAATTAAGACTTCAGACTTGAAGCGAAATCAACCTCGTAAAAGCCAGATACGATTTTAGACAATCCTCGAATCAATTTTTTGCACAGATATACACCGGTTTTTAGTGTAATTCATATATATATATATATATATATATATATATATATATATATATATACACATATATGTAAAACTCGTATATTAACGGTCCCCTTAAAAAGTGATCCAGAGGTAAGGATCGATGCTGATTTCAACGTCCCGGGTCTTAGCATAATTGCCACCCCAATAACTCATTTTCCAATGTAAATTCACTAAAAATATAATTTCACTGTCATAATCAGCGTTGCAAACTGTATATTTATTAATATTCAAAATTTTCATATTACGAGCATCGAATCGAAAAAATGTAACAAAACAGTTATCACTTAATATTTGGAACAGCCACCATTTTAAAACTGCTTAACTGATTTCGCTAAATAATGAACTTGCCCGAACTATTCTCAAAAGTCGATCTTTATGCCAAGTTTAATAAAATCGCGAGCGGTATGACGACTTCTCGTAAAGTGATCTAAAGTGTGATTCATTGTAAAACACTCTAGTAGCTTGTTTTTCAATGAAATTAAAAATAAATGAGTGGTTCAAATGTGAATACAGACTGTCTTTGTTTTCATTTTTTTAATTTAATGGAATATTTTAACAAATAAAAAAATAACTTTACCATAGCGACTACGTTAATGTCAGGGAACCAGCCACCCAGAACGAAGCAGTACAAGCTGTTTTACATGTATTAACAATAGCAAGTAACAAGTAGTTAACTGCTCTGCGATGTTTAATTACCCTTTAAGTGTGAACAGCTGCGGCGACTTCACTGCGCTACGATACACGGTGTTTAAAAAGTTTTAACTTAAGGCAGACCCGTTTCGTGCAACAATCGAAGGCTCTTCGTTTCTGATGCATCGCTCACTTAATCGAAACAAATTAAAAAAAAAAAAAATATTTAACAATGTCTTATTAACAAACATTGTGTCAATTTAAATTTTTAAATTATAATTTATTCATATTTTGAAAAAAGAGAAAGATAAAAATGTGGTTATCGGAGAGACTGGATGACATGAGTAAAAACTTAAAAAAGTAAAGTAATAAGTATTCGTTCTGGTTTTCATTGTTCGAACTGTAATATTACTGATCTTGTAGCTAAACTAAATTATACACAAATGGCATAAGAGAAAAGGGACACTAAACTTATCTACATTAAATACAAATAAAAATAAATAAATCTTGTACAATATATCCAAATGTTTGTTAATGCTCTAATATTTGTAATAGCAAATGAGTATTTAAATATTAATGAACTTACTTGCTTACAATGTGCAAGATTGGGAATGATTTGAGAGTAGACCCTACATCAAAATGCAGCTAAAACAGCTGATTTCTAAAAAACATTGTTGAAAATAATATCTTAATTATTACTGTATCCAAAACTTAAATAATTATTTACTGCATTAGTTTTGAGATTAGAATCGGTAAGACAATGTAGACCAGTCTTAATGTGTAAATGTCTGTGTAAGACTCTGCTTTTATTACACAGTAAATACTGAAGCCTAATCTAGGTACGTAATGTAAAATCCGGTTACAGTAAGTTTCGTTTGTAAATATCTCAATAAGGTAAGCTGTTAGTATTCAGTCTTTAATTTTATAGGTTATAGTTTTAAATACGAAATTAGAACAAAGTAAGGGTCTGTTGTAATAAATAACCTAAACATAATGAATGGCATTGCTTTAAAATAACAAAGAACTTCTTGCTGTATATTGTTGTAATTATTGTTTTTCCCATTAACTGCGAAAAAAGCGTGGGTCCACTAGTTGAACTTACTAACTAGTTTAAATTAAAATATACATAATTTTAAACAAATAAATATATAGGCCTAATGTAAATGAATTTAAGTTAGTAGTGGTTTTTTTAATTCTGTGTATAAGCAGAAATCATTGGCTCAGGGATGCAGATAGAATTTATAAGCTCATTGATATACTTCAATTTACTTCGTGTACTAATTAGGTGAAGATATTTTACATACCGTCGCGATTTTCTATTTTTTTGATTTATAGAAAGTGCTACACTTTAAGACGTTTTCACTTCAAAAAGTTATTAATTTTACCTTAATCAGGGTTAATTGTTTTTTTTTCAAAAACAGAAGTATTCGTGTATTAAATAGAAGACAGCATTCATTACGTGAGCAAACAGTTACATGTTGTAAATTGTAAAGCAACAATTATTGAAAAAACAAAACAAAAAACAAATTTGGCAGCGCCATCCTTAAACAATGATGAACATGCGTTTACAAATACAGTTGAACTGAGTCAAAACTATGTTGTTGGACGACTGGTAACTTTAGCCATTTAAGATTCTCCACCAGTCGCTACACCAGTCGCTACACCAGTGGTGTGTAGACCATCAACAAAAGTATACACGAAAGACAATGAACAATTTTTTGTTACTATATAGGTTTGACATTAGAGTCACAGTCGCCCTTCCGTCATCATTAAGAAAACTGACAAAGTATAGATGTCGGAAAATATATTTAGGCTATGTTATTTTAGCCTCAGTTACGGTTCATTCCCTGCCACTGTTAATTCATTAAAATCTCAGTTTACTAAGCATGATGTCAGTGTCATACGTGTATGCTTTAGCTTCGGGGACGTAAAAATATATTTTCCTATATTTAAATGATTTTATTGCTTGTCCATTAGGAAATACGCTATTGAAGTTGTCATCAATAACATAATCGAAGGACAATGAAATCGAGGCACGTTTAAAACACGTTTTTAAGGATCGTTAACCTCAACAAAGAATTGGAAATCTTAAAAATCATAACTACTTAACCTAATTTTTTTCAAAGCTTAATATCGTTATGGTAAATAAGTTAGCAATTATTTTTTACAATGTATTTACGAATAAGATAAAATGTTCGACCTGTCAAAGTAAATATTCGCATTTGTAAGGAATTCTAAATGCTAATGTTTGCAAATTTCAATGCCGATTACGATTATGAAATCGCATTTTAAAAAAAGTGTATTTATTTGTTAGAAAGTTTTTTTTAATGTTGAATTTTACTTAAACTGCCCTCACTTAAAGCTGTAGTTACTTCTGGAAATGGATGAACAGATATTGCAGGGTAACGAGCTAGATTAAGCTAAAATCAATTTTCATGCCATTTTTTTCGCGTATCAAAATGATCGTTGTTTGGTTGGAAAATCACTTTACTTGAGTGGGACAGATGTTTTGGGCGATTATTATCCTTTAACACTCATTATTATCCTTATTACTACGTATTTAAGTTTGCTTATCCGTAAGTTACCACTTAAATTAAACTTAATTGTTTTTAAGCAAAGCTTTTAGCTTTGGCGAGAGGAGTGAAAAGAAAAAAAAGTCTGTCGAACGGAAGAATGTAACGGAAATATGGAATTAACGAGAAAATGAATTTCGTCTCTCAATTTTTGTCTCTTTTTTTCTCCTTTTCGATAACAGTAAAAGCGTATTATATGAAAACGTTGTGTTGCTTTGGTTTGGGTATTTTTCCTAATTGAAGAACACTTCCACCTTGTAACCGTTTTTAATACATTCGAAATTAATATAAAAGTTTATAATAATTGTTGTTAATATTGTTAATTTTTAACAACATAACCTGAAACATGATCAACGAAATCAGCTGATCGTTACTAATTAATATAAAAATAACTGATATTTTACCATAACAACGATAAATAACATCTAAGCTAGGTTACGGTATTTATTTAATTAAACAACAGAAAATATCTGTTAACATATCTTGAAACTAATTATATATTCAGCAAAGATATCATTAACAAAAGCTTTGCTTCTGTCGGTAACACCCCGAGTTCTAAACGTGTTTTTTTTAACTACACGCAAAACACTTGGAGAGGATAACAAACATTAATGTGACATTACATGTAGGCTATGCTGATGTATAATAACTTTAACTTGGGCACAGAATTTGTCGTAGGTCATGGATGTACCACTTCACCGTTCATTCGACGCAGGTGTCCACATCAACAAAGTAGTTCAGTCATCAGGCAAACTCGACAGCAAAACGATCAACAATTCTGCGCCTGTCACGTGACATACTGCAGTTACAAGCACGTATGTGCGAGAGAAACAGCTCGTTTATCTGTCTTCGTCATACATTACGACGTGAAATAAATCCGTGCAGTGACAGAACTGGAGACACGTCGATGCCAATGTCGAGTGAAAGTGCAACTTTCAGAGATAACTGGGTCTGGGAACCCGGATCGGGTGGGCAAGACGTTCAAAAACAGCTGTTCCTTAATTAAAGTGTCATGACGCAAATTCTGTTCGTTTCTACAAGTTGTGCACTTTTCTTATAACAGCGAAAACATGCACTCCGTAAAGCACTGTTTCAGACACTAGTTTTTAACTTAAATGGTTGAGAGTCATCTTTAATTTATTCCTGCAGATAGCGTGCTTCTGTTCTAGGCCTATACATCATAATACCTGGTACAAACCAGTTACGGTAAACCTTTAAAATCACAGTTTGATTATTTTGAAAATTAACTCTTTTTAAAGTTTTACGAAATGATTTCTAATATATATATATATATATATATATATATATATATATGTGTGTGTGTGTGTGTGTGTGTGTGTGTGTGTGTGTGTGTGTGTGTGTGTGTGTGTGTGTGTGTTTGTGTGTGTGTGTGTGTGTGTGTGTGTGTGTGTATATATATATATATTCTAATGTATATATGTTTTTATATTTTAAGGTAAGAAGTTGTTGCTTCAACGTGTTTTATTAATGCATTTAAATTTGTATTCTTAATTGCAAATGTTATTCTTTTTCTCCAAAGACTAGTCAAAATTACGATAGGTCTGGCCAATCAGCCAGTATTACAGTTACACTCACATCGTTAAATCAGAGACAGCCATTTTGAAATGGAAGGGTTTAAATACGAAAAAATGTTAAGATATATCTTCCGTACGAGGTACTTTCGTACTAAATTTCAAAACACTTGGTCAATGAGTTACACACAAACCAAATGCCAAACGGTCGAATCGTAATAAAGACTGAAGACTTCGCGCGGTCAGTTATGGCCGCCACTATATTTACAAGCAATACCTGAAAGCGTAGAACACGTGTGTATATATCGCGCAGCACACGACTTTGGCTATATTTATTTTTCCTCTGACGATAGGAAATATATATATATATATATATATATATATATATATATATATATATTTAAATATTTAAATATATATATATATATATATATATATATATATATATATATATATATATATATATATATATATATATATATATACACACATTTTGTTTAATGCATTTCCTATCCTCAGAGAAAAAGATCAGTTAAAGGTAGTTTTGTCAGAGTATGTTCCCGACGATATTTGCTTTATCATAATCATAAACTGTATAATTTTTGAACAAATAAACGGGCTTCAAGATAACCCTTTAGTCTCTAGCGATGTGCACATATACAATAACTGAGAAACATCTAAATAAAACCCCTTTTATTTTGGACTAAGATGACTTAAATCCAACGAAAACTGAAAAGCGATTGTTTCCACTGTCCTCGTACCTTCTTCACGCATCGTAGATTAAGAAAGTAAATAGACAACGTTGAAGTTTATGTTTTGTAATAAGGAAGGGAAACTTTAAATTTATACAGTTAAGTGTAACCTAAATAAAACTTTTCAGAAAAACGTAAAAATGTGTTTTTAAAATTCTTACAGCTTTTGGTATTAGTTACGTCAGTCACACACGATGTATTTATACCGGAGACGGAAGTTTAGAACAGATGTACTCCCATCTGGGCCGTGTAATGTGCAGTCGAAGACGTATAGAATGTTTTTACAGTTTTTATATATAAACAAAAGTCGTATGTTCATGTGTTCATAGTTGTTCATTCTTACACATTTGAGAATAGGAAACAAATTTAACTTTCGCCTATATTACCCACCTTAAATTTGTAAATACTATTTATTTATATATTTATGCAGTGTAGGTTGTCTTGTTAAAATAGTGATTTTTTAATATTTATCTGTTTTATTTTATACCTTATTATCTAAGGAACATATATTCACATTTTTATTAAAACTTATTTACCATTTTAGGCCGTTTTTACGGAACTATATTGTGGCGTCACTGCTTTTACATTGTATTGCGGTCATGCGTCTTATTAACTACATGTACACTTACTGCTCATGCGCATTACATATTCTGACAGCCATTACTAAATGTTAAAGTTAAATCCTTTTTTCACTGGTTCGTTCTCGTAATAAAAACATTGTTAAAATGGCGTCCGTTATTTGTGAACTTCGCGATGTGCCTCTTTTTTCGTTAGGTTCACCACCTGACAACTGTGTCAATTACGTTATTAAGTACTTTTTTTAAAAATATGAAGGTTTTTTATCGTTTTAGTGATTAAAAACACGCTACCTACAGGATAACCACTAGTTCAATTAAATAGGTTTTCCCCTAACGCCGTGTCACTATCGAGTATTATTATTACTTTTAAATAAAAGTGTTTTTTTCACGCAACAACTGTATTAGTTAGGTTGACCACCCAACAACCGTGTCAGTTAGTTTTGAGTACTTTTTTTTAAAAAAACGTAAAAGGTTTTTTCGTTTTAACGATCAAAAACACGTCACCTACTTTCGCTTGGTAGTAATTTTGAGGTTATGTATATTTTTTGTATATATTTTGTATGTATTTTGAGACTCATTTTTATTTTCGATTTTAACGTACTTTTCGTGCTTTCCGCGATTTTATATTTTGGATTATTGTTTTTGGGCGTGTAATAAATCGTGTTATTAAAAACAATTACCGAAAAATCGAGGACAGCCTCTTTATTATTTTTTTATTATTCTAACTTCTTTATTTTATGTAATATATAGGCCTAACTGAAAACGAAGCAGAGTCGTAAAGCATAGAAAAACAAAAAGTTTAACTGGACTCGAAACTGCTTTATTATTTGGCAGTTACGTGTAAAACTTTTTGAATTAAGATAATTTGTTTATTTTTGTTTGTTAACATCAAATTGATATATTTAAAAAGTCAGGTGAAG
Source organism: Callitettix versicolor (assembly GCA_022606455.1). Taxonomy (NCBI): domain Eukaryota; kingdom Metazoa; phylum Arthropoda; class Insecta; order Hemiptera; family Cercopidae; genus Callitettix; species Callitettix versicolor. The sequence goes on along the minus strand of CM040185.1, from coordinate 50,341,923 downwards.
AAAAGGTTTAATGAGATTATATTAAGTAACATTACTGAAAGGTCATGGAGTGAAGTACGTTACTATGGTAACCGGAAACATCACCTGGGCTGAATGTATCATTCTTTTTGTTAATATACTTGTAATATGCGTAAAAGTAAATGAAGTCGTTAGACTTTTATTGTTTTTCTGACTTATTAATCTATTGTAAAATAAAGGACAATAAATCGGATCCACAAATATAGCCTATTTTAATGCCGTGTTAGTTTAATAACTAAACATGGTCTTCTTCAAAATAAAGTACGGATTTCACGATTTCTTTATTTTTTCAAATTTCCGAACATGTAAAACTGTTTTTAGGAAGCAAAAATAAACAAATTATTTCAATTTAGAAAATGTTTATTTATGACTGCCAAATAGAAAAACAATTATTACAAGCAAAACTCCTGAAAAGATAGTTGTGTATCGTTAAGTTTATTTTGACTTAGTTGAAGCCATTCGTAAGAACATCAATGGTGTTAAAAAATTGCCATTGATTTGTGCTTGAATGAGATTATCGAGGTGCCGGAAGTGATTAACTATAGTTTAAAATATAAGACTGAGTTTTTCTCGTCCCCCGCCACTGATAAGTAGGCCTAAGCAAATATTGCCTGTTAGGCCGATCAGAGTCAAGCGCTACCAATACTTACATTCTCCCTTTGTGTTACTGTTTTTAGTAATATCTAAATTAAATATATCTTTTAATTTAACAGTCATATGTAAAACCGATGTCAGTTTAAATACACTAATTCTTGTATACTTTTTGTTTTAAGAATATATAGTGGACGTATTAGTTTTCTCACACGTAATTTTCCTTCAACACACTGAAATGTTTACTATTAATAGCCTACGTAATCCTAACACTTAACAGCGGCAATAGAGAGACAGCAAGGCGGAGTTAACAACGAAGTTTTGTGTCCTTGATATTGGACGAAAGGAGTTTATTCAGGCCCTGTTATTTCAAAGTCGACCACTTGACTTCGTGTTCTCCATTAAAGGGGAAGGGATATTATAATTGTTGTCGTAGTTTTGTAACTTACAAGTCAGGGTGTATTAAAAAATACTGACATTTACCGAAAGCTAATTTCATGAACAATAACTTTGTTAGGTCATGGCCGAGTGACTGACAAATAAAATCAAGGCCTTTGACCATTGCAATGTCAATGTTTGAAGATCAAAAGTCAGTTATATCTTGACTAGACTATGTTATTATGTATTTGCAATTTAAATTCTTTTACAACACTTTTTTTCTAAAAAAAATTTCTTAAACGATTTATTCGTGCTTCACTCGTTGTCTTGTTTCTTCTTTCCTCCCCCTACCATATTCGCTCACTTACCTTCCGCACTCTCTTACTTACTGATGGCCGAAAGTACGAACTTTATCAAAAATAAGAATAATTATTACGGAACAATTTTATTGGTAGTGGTTCAAAGGAAAGTAGATTGGGAGCATTCAAAACTAATGGTTGTACTGATAATCGTGGTTGGATGGGAGCATTTAAAACTAATTGTATGTACTAATAATCAAGGCAAACAACTTTCTTGCTGACAAGATGGAAGCGAATTTTTAACAATATTTTTTATCTTATAGTGTTTTGAAAATCTGATTACCACCATTAAAATCTGCATATATTGGCATTTCTATTTTTTTAGTACTTTAAATTTTAAAATAAGAAAGTATGCTGAAATCAGATTTTCAAAAAAATTATTGTTTGAATCTCAACCATAAGTAACGGGTTAACCAAATTTGACGGAAAACAAATTTCTCTTTCTCAAAGCTATATTATCAACACCATTTTTAGTGTCAAGTTTGGATCGAATCGCCATATCCTTTTTAAATTTTAAAATTACATTATTCATCTTATACGAGACGTTGTCCTGGCCGTCAGGTTTCATTTTGTAATTTCAATGGATTTTTAAACGTTTTAACACTAATGTATACAGATTTTAACGCTAATGGCAATAGTACAATTGTATCATATATATTATTTCTCGAGTCAACATCCCTTTTTCTCAGCACATACTATTCGTACAAGCATAAATATGGTATCTTTAGAAAAACTGTTTAATCGGCTTCTGACATTGCAAAACGATTTTGCGCTAAAACTTACTGTTTGTGGAAAATTTTAACATAAAAGACACGTTTAACTGTCATAGTCAAAACGGCATCATGGATGCGCATGCGCGGCATCACAATCAGACTGTACATTTTACGAAGCTAACTTATTAATCACGAATAGACAATCCCATTACAAAAGCCATTTTTTGCATAACATGCTTAGAACAATTTCAATATTTACTTAAAAGTCATTAAACTTATAGGTTATGTGCCCTACTGACAGTCCCATATTCCTGCTTATCGTACAAGCCGGGACGAGCATTTCGAATACCAAACACATGTTTTTGACACTGTTGTTACACAAATATATTTGTGATTTTTCCTTCCATCGTACATTTATCTATTGTTAATACGGACATCATAAAATACGAAGTATAATTAAAATGTAAAAATACAGTTAAAGGTTATCAAACATGCCTTTTCAATTGACTATCAATAGACCTATTAAAATTGCCTTTGGTATCACTATAAACAAGTCGCAGGGACAAACACTGTCAAAGAGCAGGATTGTATTTACCAAATGCCGTCTTTACTGACGGACGATTGTATGTAGCCTTTTCAAGGGTAACTACATCAACTAACATGTTTATATCCATTAAAGAAAATGAAATACAAAAAGTACAAGAAGATTACATTCTTACATCAAATATCGCTTACAAAAAGATACTGTAATGCTCTGTGAAAATCTCTATTAAACAAGTGGTTATTAGTACTGAAATTTATTCACTACAGTGACTCTTAATTTTGTGATTATTATTTCAAAAACGATAGTTTTCGATTTATTTTTTAATCATGTTTTCACTTTTTTCCAACAAACTGCTCTATGTTTATTTACAACTTTCATAGTGCGAAATTTCGCACGGGTGCCTTGCTTTTCAAAAAAATGTATTTTTTTGTAAGATTTTTTTAAACTGCTGGGTAATGAACCTTGTATAACCGATTATCAGAATAGATATGTATGCCAAGTTTGAATCAATTCGAACCAAAAAAAGTCTTCAACGAATCGATAACATCGCACACGAATAGATAGAAACGATATTCAATGATATCTCGAAGTCGTTTTTTACTCGATTACTTTTTAGTATAGGAATACAGTAGACGAGCGATTATCCGAGGTAAGGGGGGGGCCGAGACTTCCTCGGATAAGGAAAAACACGGATAATACAGTTTATTTGTAGATGACGAAAAAGGAGAAAAGTAAGTTTAATGTTGGAAAACAGGTTATACACCAACAACTGAACATAATTTGTAAGCAGCTTAAATAAAGATCAAAATCTGCAAGGTATTTTGCCTTCAAACAAAATTATTTTCTGATAAAGTCTTTGACCGTTTTCTGGGCTAATTTCTTGCCTCTCTTGAATGCGCTGATTATTGCGCCAACGCTGTAGAAACAATATTCAATGTAAGCAAGAGCTGAAGCATCAGAGCGAGATATTTTCTGAATTCTCTCGTCGGCATCGTCCTCTTCACCGTGAGGGTTGTTTGCCATATCGGCAATTGCGTAGTCAGTAAGCTTCTTTTGCACATCTTGATTGCACCAGTCATGAATGAAAGTTCAACAGACATTAGCCAGTTCGACTAAGTTCACTGACGGAGTTTTCGTTGTCCTGTTCTGGCACATTTTTTTTCGATGCCAAACCGTTTCCTCCACGAATTTTGCATGGGCGAACATTTTACCCTAAATTGCCATGTGTGCCAAACAGTGAAAAGAAATCTCTGTTATATTCCTACCATCGGTATTGGCCGAATCGTAGGAAAGTGCCTGAACAATATTTCACAACAAATTCTTATATTATGGTCGGTGGAAAATTACTACCCATTTATCCACCCGTAATCACATTTCAAACAACCAAATAGAATCACACATTCTAAAAACAACACAATCGCTTTGTAGCCGCTCCTGTTTCTAAGGTGTGACATACCGTAGTTTTTTTCAATGACACTGCCTCGATTAATTCGAAAAATCACGAGTCTACTGTGCGCACTTCATACAGTGATTTTCACAAACGAATGTTGGCTAGTCGAGTTGCTTTCAAATTTGAAAATCAGCTAATGCCTAATCATTTGACAACAAAGCGCAGTACTCGTTTTCTTCTCTCGTAATTGCTAAAGAGAATCGTACCGTGTTTCCAAGCCCAATTACTGCCATTAAAAATTGAAATCGGGCCTTGAAAGCAGTCAAGGTCATCCTAAACTAACAACCTCCATCCAGCCCATAGAATTACCACTGCAATTGTCTCGGATTACCCACATTGTCCTGACAAGCCCGTATCTATTGTTTCCGCATTCTATGTTTTCTTTATGCGTCATTAGGCGGTCTGTCAGCTGTTTGAGAACACCACCTGATACACCATTACACCAATACCAGGGGGCCAGTGCGAAATTTCGCAGTATGAATGTTGTAAATAAACACAGCCTTTTGAATAAGAGTAGTCGTTGGGTTGAGGGAGGTAGTTGGAAGGAAGGAAAACATGTTTAAAAAATAAATCGAAAAGCGATCGGTTTGATATAATAATCACAAAATTTTGAGTCTACATTTCAATGCAGATAATTGTTCTTTTAATAGAAATTTTACAGGGTATTACAATACCTCGTTGTAAAAGATATTTAATAAAAGAATGTAATCTTCTTGTACTTTTTGTATTTCATTTTCTTTAATGGATACAAACATGTTAGTTGATTTAGTTACCCTTGAAAATGCTACATACAATTGTCCTTCAGTAAAGATGGCATTTGGTAAATACAATTTTTCTCTTGGAAGTATTTGTCCCTACGACTTGTTTATAGTGATAGCAAAGGTCATTTTAATAGGTCTATTGATAATTGAAAAGGCATGTTTGATAACCTCTAACTGTATTTTGACATTTTAATTATATTTTGTACTTTATGATGTTCGTATTAAAAATAGATAAATTCACGATGGAGGGAGAAATCAAAAATATATTTATGTAAAACAGTGTCAAAAACATGTGTTTGGTATTCGAAATGCTGGTCCTGGCATGTACGACGGGACTGTCAATAGGGCCACATAACATATAAGTTTAATGACTTTTAAGTAAACATTGAAATTGTTCTAAATACGATATGCAAAAAAGTAACATTTTTAATGGGATTGTCTATTCGTGATTAATAATTAGCTTCGTAAAATATACAAAATAATGTCCGATTTGTGATGCCGCGCATGCGCATCCATGATGCCGTTTTGCCTATGACAGTTAAAAGTGTCTTTAATGTTAAAATTTTCCACAACAGTAAGTTTTAGCCAACAGAAATCGTTTTGCAATGACAGAAGCCAATTAAAAAATCTTTCTAAAATCTTCTAAAATTTATCTAAAGATAAAGATACATTTATGCCTGTACGAGTAGCCTACTATGTACTAAGAAAAAGAGATGTTGACTCGAGAAATAATATATATGATATCCGTTTGTGTAAAACAAAAATTGTATAGGTTAGGTCAATGCGGATTAGGCCTATATAAATTTTGTAATATATATGCAAATCATCGAAGCGGGCTCCAGATTTTGGCTGGGTAGGACAGGCTTGTTTATTGTTGGGTCTAGAATGGTCTTGGTTATGAAGTTAGGCCTTATAATTAATTGCACTTTGTATTTTAGTGTTACTTCTGTTTGATATCCCTCCGAGATAGTTATGTTACCGAAATGTTATTCTATTCATATCAAGTTACTCCTGTTTGATATCCCTCCGAGATAGTTATGTTACCGAAATGTTATTCCATCCATATCAAGTTACTCCTGTTTGATATCCCGCCGAGATAGTTATGTTACCGAAATGTTATTCTATTCATATCGAGTTACTCCTGATTGATATCCCGCCTAGATAGTTATGTTACCGAAATGTTATTCTATTCATATCGAGTTACTCCTGATTGATATCCCTCCGAGTTAGTTATGTTACCGAAATGTTATTCCATCCATATCAAGTTACTCCTGTTTGATATCCCTCCGAGATAGTTATGTTACCGAAATGTTATTCTATTCATATCAAGTTACTCCTGTTTGATATCCCGCCGAGATAGTTATGTTACCGAAATGTTATTCTATTCATATCGAGTTACTCCTGATTGATATCCCTCCGAGTTAGTTATGTTACCGAAATGTTATTCCATCCATATCAAGTTACTCCTGTTTGATATCCCTCCGAGATAGTTATGTTACCGAAATGTTATTCTATTCATATCAAGTTACTCCTGTTTGATATCCCTCCGAGTTAGTTATGTTACCGAAATGTTATTCCATCCATATCAAGTTACTCCTGTTTGATATCCCGCCGAGATAGTTATGTTACCGAAATGTTATTCTATTCATATCGAGTTACTCCTGATTGATATCCCTCCGAGATAGTTATGTTACCGAAATGTTATTCTATTCATATCGAGTTACTCCTGATTGATATCCCGCCGAGATAGTTATGTTACCGAAATGTTATTCTATTCATATCGAGTTACTCCTGATTGATATCCCTCCGAGTTAGTTATGTTACCGAAATGTTATTCCATCCATATCAAGTTACTCCTGTTTGTATCCCTCCGAGATAGTTATGTTACCGAAATGTTATTCTATTCATATCAAGTTACTCCTGTTTGATATCCCGCCGAGATAGTTATGTTACCGAAATGTTATTCTATTCATATCGAGTTACTCCTGATTGATATCCCTCCGAGTTAGTTATGTTACCGAAATGTTATTCCATCCATATCAAGTTACTCCTGTTTGATATCCCTCCGAGATAGTTATGTTACCGAAATGTTATTCTATTCATATCAAGTTACTCCTGTTTGATATCCCTCCGAGTTAGTTATGTTACCGAAATGTTATTCCATCCATATCAAGTTACTCCTGTTTGATATCCCGCCGAGATAGTTATGTTACCGAAATGTTATTCTATTCATATCGAGTTACTCCTGATTGATATCCCTCCGAGATAGTTATGTTACCGAAATGTTATTCCATCCATATCAAGTTACTCCTGTACGATATCCCGCCGAGATAATTTTGTTACCGAAATGTTATTCCATCCATATCAAGTTACTCTTGTTTGATATCCCGCCGAGATAATTTTGTTACCGTAGTGTTATTCTATCCATATCAAGTTAGTTTAATTTAATTTTGTGGCGAAGGGTTGAAAGTTTGAAAGTTAAAAACTTCAGTTGTGAAGCGCTCTTTTTACAATTTCTCTTAAAATACATCAAAAATCTATCTTCATTAAACTATCTCGAAAATAAATTATGCATAAACTATTTAACATTCAATAATGTAACAAAATAAAGCGCGGTTTTGAAGATAACTGCAAAAAAACAGGAAATAATTGATTGGAAAAGAAAACAAAGGTTTGGCAATATTTTAGTTTTTTCCGATTTTTTATAAAACTCTTAAGGTTCTTTGCTTCATATGTGAATTTTTCTTCACACAGTAGTGAGTTATGTAGCCTATATTCAAATTTTAGCGAAATGTAATAAATCCATTTTGATAAATTATGCCTTATTAGCCTTTAAATTGGGCAATGAAAAAAAACATTTTTAGTTCTTTCGAAAAGAATTTTTAAGATCATAGTGATGTATAGGGTTTTATTTGGGTACTTTTTTATTAGAGAAAAGTGGTTGTTCAAAAATGTTTTGAATTTTGTAAATAAATAGAGATTCTATGGTTTTGACAGACTAGACCTTGGCCTACTTGCCAAATTTGTTAAGTCTCCAGCTACGTGCACAAATACTGACGTGCAGACGGACAGAAATCTATGCCATAACTATTTTTTTATTTATTTATTTATTTAATCGACCTAAAAACGCATATGAAAACTTCAATGTCTAACTTTCAGCTTCCATATTTTTTTGTAGGGCCTATTTTATATAAGAGCTCAGTGGTCGAGATGGCTGCTGTGTCTCTGAATTGCCCGACTCAAGGTTATAAGTTTGAGACTGCAGTTACTGCCGTAAGTTTTAACCTTTTCGTTAACGCCGATACCTTATCCTAATTAGTCTAACTGGCATACGGTGTGGATGTTAAGGAAAAAACAAAATATATATTTGACACTATTAGTTGAAAGAACACTAGACTTTTCTGTTCATCTTAATTAATACAAAGAGCGCTCCATGACAGCGCTCGTAACCTTTCCCACCAATTTAACCGGTAACCGGTTTAAAATTTGCGGAAAATATTACTCGAATAACTTTATTGGATTTTTTTTTTTTTTTTCTTTAACGTCCGACTATTGTGCACACTTGGGCTAATGCAGACGATGGGATGGCTTGAAACTGAAGTAAATAGGAAAACGTGTTACACATACGTCGTTCGGCTTTTATACAGGGTACCAAATTTCAAAACAATCGGTCAATATGTTGGACTAAACTTCGTACACTTCTTTTTGTACCATACGCCTCCGCCATGGTTACTTTCACACAAATTCTACCAGCGGCTCAAGAATTATGTAGATAGATTTTTCAGGCATTTAAGAATATCACAATCAACTTTTAATCGAACGTTGATGAACCAGAAGTCACGAAGAACTTAAATACAGAACTCAACATAGTCAACACAATAACTGTCTAAAAGAGACTGGTACTTAACTTGAGGTAGGAAGTGTTTTAAGAAGTAAAAAAGTGTTAATATACGCATTTCTATTCCGGAGTATTTGGTTGTAAAAACTGTACATTTAATTGACTGAATTCTCAGGATTAATGAATTACACTGTGCTTTAAATTAGCTGTTTAATAGCTTAGTGAGTATTTGTGGGGATGACATTAAAAGAACCAATCACTGAACAAGTTTGATGATGCTAGGGATGATCGAAAATCAAACCAGTTTATCATCATCGCTGTGGCGAGCAGCGCGGTCACTATGAATGCTCCACGTGAAAGACATCCATGTGCCAGCAGCAAAGCTGCAGCATAAACAAGCTCGAGGTGTTTCGTTGTACTACAGTACATAGGGTCAGGGCATCTAGGCTTTAATTCTAGTTGATCCATTTGTTTCGATTTTGGCGCTTGGGAATGAAGTTTGATCAATACTTATGTATTGTTTCGAGTTAGGCACTTGAGAAAGAATGTTGATCAATACTTGTGTATTGTTTCGAGTTAGGTACTTGATAACGAAGGTTGATCAATGTTTGTGTATTGTTTCGAGTTAGGCACTTGAGAACGAAGGTTAATCAATTCTTGTGTATTGTTTCGAGTTAGGCACTTGAGAACGAAGGTTGATCAATGTTTGTGCGTTGTTTCGAGTTAGGTACTTGACAAAGGTTGATCAATGTTTGTATATTGTTTCGAGTTAGGTACTTGAGAACGAAGGTTGATCAATGTTTGTGTATTGTTTCGAGTTAGGCACTTGAGAACGAAGGTTAATCAATTCTTGTGTATTGTTTCGAGCTAGGCACTTGAGAACGAAGGTTTATCAATGCTTTTGTATTGTTTCGAGTTAGGCACTTGAGAACGAAGGTTGATCAATGCTTGTTCGTTGTTTCGAGTTAGGTACTTGACAAAGGTTGATCAATGTTTGTATATTGTTTCGAGTTAGGTACTTGAGAACGAAGGTTGATCAATGTTTGTGTATTGTTTCGAGTTAGGCACTTGAGAACGAAGGTTAATTAATGCTTGTGTATTGTTTCGAGCTAGGCACTTAATAACGAAGGTTGATCAATGCTTGTGCGTTGTTTCGAGTTAGGTACTTGACAAAGGTTGATCAATGTTTGTATAGTTTCGAGTTAGGTACTTGACAAAGGTTGATCAATGTTTGTATATTGTTTCGAGTTAGGTACTTGAGAACGAAGGTTGATCAATACTTGTGTATTGTTTCGAGTTAGGTACTTGAGAACGAAGGTTGATCAATGCTTGTGTATTGTTTCGAGCTAGGCACTTGAGAACGAAGGTTAATCAATTCTTGTGTATTGTTTTGAGTTAGGCACTTGAGAACAAAGGTTGATCAATGCTTGTTCGTTGTTTCGAGTTAGGTACTTGACAAAGGTTGATCAATGTTTGTATATTGTTTCGAGTTAGGTACTTGAGAACGAAGGTTGATCAATGTTTGTGTATTGTTTCGAGTTAGGCACTTGAGAACGAAGGTTAATTAATGCTTGTGTATTGTTTCGAGCTAGGCACTTGATAACGAAGGTTGATCAATGCTTGTGCGTTGTTTCGAGTTAGGTACTTGACAAAGATTGATCAATGTTTGTATATTGTTTCGAGTTAGGTACTTGAGAACGAAGGTTGATCAATGCTTGTGTATTGTTTCGAGTTAGGCACTTGAGAACGAAGGTTGATCAATGTTTGTGTATTGTTTTGAGTTAGGCACTTGAGAACGAAGGTTAATCAATGCTTGTGTATTGTTTCGAGCTAGGCACTTGAGAACGAATTTTGATCAATACTTGTGTATTGTTTCGAGTTAGGTACTTGAGAACGAAGGTTGATCAATGCTTGTGTATTGTTTCGAGTTAGGCACTTGAGAACGAAGGTTGATCAATACTTGTATTAATAACGGCAAATATAAGAACATTCAGTAATAACAGATTGCACGCAGTCTGTGTGTGAGAAAATAATAAATTTGATAATTTGATATTATATCTCGGTTTCACAGAGATAGGGTGAACGGCCTTGAATATATTCCCAGCTGGTCACAGTAACTTTCACAGTCACTGATAACTTTCCGTTATCTAATAACTCCTGATAACGCAGCTGAATATGTTCTTTCAGAAAAGCAACGCAAGTCGAGCTACTGATCGTAGTACTATACTGTACTATATAGCTCTCTTATCAATTCGTCTGTTCTTGTTTGTTAAGCAGTTTTGTTTAAGTTGTGAAAATTACCTGTAAATTTCATTTCTTTACTCTCGTAACATAGGGAAAATACAGAAAGAATTGTTTTAATTACAACAAAAAATAGATGTTTCCGTTTTCAGCTAACAAGTTAAAAAAGTATTTTTATATTAGCGCTGACCGCGTACATCACGTGATGTTCTAAACTAATGGAACAGTCAATGCAAGTGTATTAGTAGCCTAAATGGGACATCTGGTGCTGCTGGATAGTGGATCCCTCATGTTTAATTCTGGAGTTGGAGCTGTTAGAAAACTTAAGCAGCAATTTATTTTAGCCTGTGCCTAAAGACAAACCTAAAGACAGCTCCTACATTCCAAAATTTCATTTTTAATAGTAAGTGTATTCTAAATAAAATATATTTTGATGCAGAAAGAAAACTTCATCCAAATCAAAGTTGTCAAAGTGTTAAAGTAAAAATGCAAATTAAAAAGCCAACAGGAAAACACCAAACGCCACAGATTTAATTATTAATTAATTAATAGAAATAAAAACCATTGACAATACAGTGTTTATATTTTAAGCATTTGATAATTAATTAGTAACTATAATTTCTTTATTTGCACGCACACTTCTGAGAAAAACTATCAGCTTTAATAACTTAAAAATTCTATACGCTTAAGTTTAAAATTAAAACAAAACATTGAATCACTTTACAGTTTAATGGGAAGGGAGCACAGTGGAAAGGGCAAGTAGAAATGTGTCAGTACAACGGAGAAACTGAAATCACAATGAGACGACTGCAGTTTTTCAAAAAAATATTAATGGTTTCTCTCTCTATTTGTTTCACCCAACTTTGGGGTACACTAAATCAATCACTTCTTAATGTTCTGTGCCTTCCTCGTAGCCCAGTATTGCCTCATACGCTATGATCTTGCTCTTCTTTCTTCGTCAGAGATTTGGATCGTTAGCTTGGATTTGACTTTGCCTTGGAACCGTTGCTTCTTGTCCTTGGTTATTGTTTTGGCTGTTCTGTCCATGAGCATAATGTCAGTGATCTGCAGTTCTGTCATGTCTTTCTCCGTTTCTTTAAACCAAAGTGGTTTGGCTCTTCTACTGCGAAAGTAGTCAAATATCTTTTTGGTTAGTCTATTTTTGTCCATTCGGAGGATGTGCCCATAAAAATCAATTCTCCTTTTTCTCAAAGTGTTAAAGTAAAAATGCAAATTAAAAAGCCAACAGGAAAACACCAAACGCCACAGTTTTCATTATTAATTAATTAATAGAAATAAAAAACATTGACAATACAGTGTTTATTAATGGTTTATTAGTGAATTTTTATTTGAAAATGAGGCATTGAAGTGTCATCATGGTGAGACCCAGACTTGGGACCTTGAAATGAGCGCTGATCCTAACTTTTAGATCACTTATTGAGGGGTCGTAAAAATTTGTATAACAAGGAAGCTGCAAAGTGTGGAAATTTTAAACACCCTAGTGTGTGTGTGTGTGTGTGTGTGTGTGTGTGTGTGTGTGTGTGTGTGTGTGTGTGTGTGTGTGATGTTTATGAGCACGCTCACGTTCGCAATCCAAATTGATTCAAATTTGTCCCAAAAATCGATTTTGGCGTTAACTCGGACAAGTTCGTTAACCAGAAAAATTCGTTCAACCTTTTCAAACCTTTAAAAATCGTACATTTTGTTATCTTAATTGTTTTTGAAAATCTAATTTCAACGTCGTAATCATCGTTAAAAACTGCATAGATAAGCAGTTTACGTAAAATCAATTGAAGTAAAAAAAATTAATTTGACAACTGCAATGTTCATTTTGGAATTTTCAATCTCATTTAAAAGTTTAAAATGTTAGAGTCTTGAGATTTTAATGATGGTGAAGACAGAGGTTTCAAAAAAAGGTTAAAATAAAAAATACATTTGGAAATTCGCTTCTATCTCGTCGAGATTATTTATTTAATTTCGATTTCGTCAAAGTCAGACAACAGAATTACATATTTACACAAAACCGCGACGCTTACAGGTCCTGTTCCAAAACAATAGATGCTGTAACTCGATTAAACAACCAACTGATAGGCTATATTAAGTTTAAAGTGTTGTTGTTAAAACTAGCAACATTAACAACATTATAAACGTTTGTATTAATTTCGCACTTATTATAAACGGTTACAACGTGCACGTGTTCTTCAACTAAGCAAAAATATCGGAACCAAAGCAACACAATGTTTTCGTACAATACGCGTGTACTGTTATCGAAAAGGATCAAGAAAAAGAAAGGGACAGAAATAGAGTCGAAATTCGTTTGTTTGTTCGTTCTATATTTCCATCACATCTTCCGTTCGGCAAAGTCGACTAGAAAATAAGTCGCTAACTTAACAATGATTTACAACACACGTTATGGTATGGTGAACTAATTTAGAACCAACAACCGATCAATTTAGCAACTCAAATAAAAATTAGTCTCAATTAGTAAGCTGGGTCGTTAGTGTGCACGATTAGTTTTAAACATCTGTTAATTTGATGTGTTAACATGTGTACTGCTCTGTAGACCTTGTATTTGTGCACGACTTCGGTGAAGCTTTTCTAAAATCGTTTTTATACTTCAATATACACTTTATTTCCTACTGTATGAAGTAGCCTGCACGACTTCGGTGAAGCTTTTCTAAAATCGTTTTTATACTTCAATATATACTTTATTTCCTGCTGTATGAAGTAGGCGATGTAAGCCTACTTGTGATCGTAAAACAATGTTTTCAAGGTTTTCATTTTTGAGGTTTTCTGGGTAAAGAAAAGTGGTTTCTGTTTGGTTGTTGGTCCGCATGTGCGTCTATTCACTTAGTTGGAAAGTAAGTAAACAATCTTTCGAATTCGATTGAAGTCAATATGTAATTTTAGTTTGCCTATACATCGGGTTATATATCATTTGCAGAAAATAATGGTTTTAAAGCCATTTAACGGTTCAAAATCTTTAAATTTACAAAATAGGATCTTATAAAAAATCGGCTTTAAAACGGTTTTCTACAAACATTTTTTCAAAAATATCCAAAACCAGTTTAGTTCGCCATCTCTTACAAAAATCTGGTCCGGTAATAATGACGGGAACAAAAATATAGGTTTAATTCTAAAAAATTACCAGATATTGGTCATTTCCGTAATCACCGTACCAAATAAGAAATTTTACAGTCGATACTAAAGAGGAAAAAATAGTTTCTTATTATTGTATCGCATTTTTTCTTATTTACTATCGAATTGCAAACGTTTTTATTTCAAATTTTGTACAAGTCTTCTTTTCTGACTGAAATTTAAGATTTAGATTTAGAACGATTTCATCAATTTTACTACTTTTTATCGATAGTTCACGATTTTTTTAAGTTGGCAACTATATATTGCCAACTTTTGCTTTGCGTAGTTATTCCTTAATTAAACGCTTTTTTTTGAATACTGCAATAAAACTTCTTATAAAAACATTTGGTTACATAAAAGTATTCACTATTTGTTACATAACATAAATTCCTTCATATAGACAAGAAAACTATTCAAAATTTTAGTTTGAATACTATTCAAAATTTTAGCTTCATGATTACTGACTCCTTACTGACTCAAATTATTGTGTAATTTCAGACGCAATTAATTTGTAAGTTAACTCCTTATGTTAGTATAATGTATATCAGATTAATAAAGTCCTGGATCAATTTATAGAAAAAGCTCAAAAAATCACTGTGGTCTTGTATAGGCCTACATTAATACTTCTAAAAATAACATTATGGTTCAGGGAGTAAGTAAACCCAAAATGAACCTAAACTGCAATCGAATTTTGATTTCGGGTTTTCGTGGGTCGCTCTTGAACCAAACCTTGTAGATTTTGCGAAACATTCTTTTGTTTGGGCACCTAAAATTTTCCTTTAAACTCAAGCTAATAAATTGTTTAATACATAGAATTGTAGACAGTTTTTCCTACGTGTGGCACTAAAGAGGGTTTTTTGAAGTTACACTCCTTGGGGAGCTTTTCATTTTTTAAAAATCGTTCTTGTGTGTTACCCTGTGCAACTCCATACAGCAGTTTTTAATTTGAATAATCTTGTCTTTAAAAGAAATCCAGAAATTTTCCATTTCTTTCTTAAGAACAGGCTGTCCAACTGAGTTGAGCTTTAAGGATTAATGTAAGTAATAATCCTTAATAATTGGCTTAACATGTCAAAATAAAAGCTTGAATTAGAAGCCATGCATTGCATTGAAAACAGAAATCCTGTTAAACCTGGTTGTCAGTTGTGACTAAGGAATTAGAATTAATTATTATAAAGTATCAATGCAGTTCGTTGCTTTTAAAATACAACAGTATCTAGAAAAAATAGTATCAACGTTTTATGTAACTTATTTTGGCAGTTCTTTTTCGTTTCAGAAAGAAAACATCACATTTTATAAAATGCTGTTAAATTAAAAATGGCTGAAGCAAAATTTCAAAAAGGACACAAAAATAGATTGAAAATTACATTGTATCTACGAATATTTAAAATAATTTTTTTATAAACAATATTTTTTTGTAATGGGCGTTTAACTATCCCTGTTCTTTTACATGAACTACATTTATTTTAATGCCTTTCACAAAAACAAATCAACTCACTTCACTATATACGAATAGTGCTAATTTGGAGGTTAATTTGTACAAAGAAACACAACATAACTTAAATCAGCTGTTCATATGATATTTTTTATTTCACCTTGTAATATTTTACAGTGGTTATGTGTTATCTCTTTATCGAATATTAAAACGGAAGTAAGTAGGAAAAAATTATACATATAAGTCATTTGGTCTTTATACAAAGTACCTTCGTAGAAAATTTCAAAACGGTCGTTTAATGTGTTTCATAACTGTTACACTCTTTATTATAAACCAGAGACCGCCATCTTGAGTAGGAAGCAATTGGAAAAAGCCTTAAACACACACACACACACACACACACACACACACACACACACACACACACACACACACACACACACACACTTTATTTGGGTTTTATACCGGTCAATACATTTGGCTGTAAATGCGATGTTATTGTAAATCAGAGGTAGTCATCTTTAAACGGAAGGGAATAAGAAAAAGTCTTACGTATACGTCTTTCGGGTTTATACCTGGTACCTCCGTACCGAATTTCGAAACAGTCATCGATGCGTTTGGTCAGAACAGCGTAACAAATAAACATACAAACCACGGTCGAGTTGAAACAGAGACCTCGCTTCACTCGGTCCAAAATAAAATTTCTTAAAATCGGCTAATTTGCTTAAACGTTTACCTTAATTATCCAAAAGTAAAATAATGGTTCACTAATACCCCTCGAAAATCTGGTTGGAGGACTAATTTAAATCAAAAATGAGCACAATTTTTGAAAATCGTTTCTTTGGATTTTGCTCAAAGTAAATCGAAAAAACCAAAAATAAATCTTGACCTCTTTTTCTATTTTCTCCCGAATAGTACAACTTTTATTTTGAAATTTGCCAATCTGAATTGAGTTCTAATTACTCATACATGAACAAAGTCTGATGAATAGAATTTCTCAGGAAATAATTTCACTATGAAAATGTTTTTGAAATAAAGTTTTCATTAATAAAACAAACAACTTTTAACTTTCACCGCCAATCTGAGGGCAACGGTGTACAGGTTTTACAGGATTTTAACAAGGCAGATAAAAACTTAATAAAATGGACTCCGGAGCGAAGGTCAGCGGCGGTGTCTGGGATATTGCCAAAGTCTGAGCGCTGTCCTGAAGCAGGGTCGGTAAACACGACATTAAACTTGTGCAACTTGTGCACAGTGAACCGCCTTTAAAAGGACAGTTTAAAAGCCAGGTGGTCTGCCAGCTTCGCTACTAAAACAATGGGTCTATCTGATCGATATTATGAATCGATATTGTCAACACAAATATTTATTGCGAACTAAGTTACTCAGTGTTTTTACCAACTCGAATATTTTTAGTGAATTTCCCGTTGGTTAATTGTGAACGCAAGGAAGTGTTCACAGATACAAACGCAATAGAATTAATCGTTTCGGTGAATTCACAAAACCGTCGTGAAATGGCCAAAAGGTAGGGCCTACTGTCCCGTTTTTCTATCAAGACCGGCTGAACAGTGCTCCGAGCAAAGTTTTTATTAAAAAAATGGTCAGAAATTAAAATTCTTACTTCATAGTTTAACAATGTTTCTATTTATTTTTATCGTTTTCATGTAAAAAGTGCAAAACGCTCACACCGCACCAAAGCATGGTATGTACTGCGTACTCGTAAGAAAATAAAATCTGCATATATTGACATTTTAAATTTAAATTTTAAAATTAAATGCTAATGTATGCAGATTTCATTGCTGCTTACGATGTTTTTTGCAATCTGATTTTAATATTGCTATAGGCTAAAAATCTTGTTTTTTAAAATATTTATAAATAACCACTAATTTTAAATTATTGAACAAAATTGTGAAATAAAAATATCTCATTTTATCATTGTAATTAACGTTAAAATCTGTGAATACATTGCCTTTGACAGAAAATAGGAAAAAGAGACTTTAAAGATATGTTAGGTCGAGTTGTAAATATGATTGTACAGAGGTCAGTGGCTTCCAGGTTCCGGAGTCAAGTTTCGTAAAGTTCTGGGAACACGACGAAGACGGATTGTTACACTTCTACGGCGAATTACCGCTTTACTTATTCAGCTTTACTCACTGAATTAATTATTTCAATTAATAAAAAATAAAAAAAATCACTTTTGCAAATTTCTACCGCAATGCCACTTAATCGACTAATGTTTTGTGTGCAAGTTCACTAACACTTTTATATAACTTGGTTACACTTTATTATTAACCAACAAAAACAAAAACTGTAACAATTTATTACAGACTCCACTTACTGCACCAAACAGAAAGTACTTGCTCAGTTATGCTGGGTATAGTTACTGATCTGACTACAAATCAGCTATTCTAAAATAAAAACAACTTCTCATGAAGCAACGTGTACAGTGTGTAAAAAACCTGTAAAAAATTCTCCTCCAACAGACCTAGTTCACTGTTTTATACTCCATCCTTTCTGCTGTATTCAGATTTGCTTAACCAATGACGAAAAGCTTCAACTAGACTCTAGAACAATAAGATTTTAACATGTCTAAGTTTTTTTATGTTATGCGTACTTAACGAAAGTCACATTTTTAAACCCCTACTCGAGATACAATGGATTGTGAAATACACACAGTTTTTTCTTTAAAGTAACGACATCTTGCAGTTAAGTGTTTTTATACTCTGCCGCTCCTGTAACTGACACATTCTTTCTGACTTCTTCAAACTTTATATATTACACTATTTTTGGTATTATATATATATATATATATATATATATATATATATATATATATATATATATATGTATATAAAAAAAGGATTTCTAGAGGTCAAAATGTGTGCTTGTTTCAATGTTCCTGTCTGTGTGTCACTAAAACTCGCCTTTGATCATAAAACTGACACGTACTTTAACAACTTTAAATGCATCCAGTAAAACTAAACTGAAATTATCAGCAGGTGTTTTGTAGACTGCCTCGTAGGATGTACAAACAAGTATAACCATCACAGCGTGACCGAAGCAGTCGGCGATGACGTCAATGCAAGTCAAGGTACTCTGAGTATAAAGCGCTGTTCTATTGTCAGACTTGTTTTGTCCTGAGTGGTCCACAGAGCGTAGAGGTGACTTGGTGGGCTAAAACGTGAACTGGCACATGCAGCCCAGACCTTCAAAGAGTCGAACGTCAGATCTTCACGCGTTGAAAATTAGCTGGAACAAAAAAAACAAATAAAGGGGAAACAATACTGTTAATTTTGGTTTCCAGACCACAACGGTCTTTATTGTTAAATTGTAATTCTATTTTGTTTAATATTTGGCACAAATAAATTAAAACACTATTTAAATTCATTGTCTACAACAAACATTAATGAAATCTTATTTTGTGTTCAGACATACATACACTTGGAATTATTTCGGCTACTTATTAATCCTTACTGTTACGTTTTACTGAACAGCTGATCCTTTATAACCTATAAGAAATTCAAAATTCCAACTAAAATCATTTTCACAATCACCATTCAGAACATAACGCTCGTATTTCCTTACCATATTAATATTAAAGATCATTCGTATTTTACATTACAAACTTCAAGTAATATAATACTTCAATAAAAAAATCTAGAACATAATGAATAGTGAGTTTTGAAGGAAGCAAAGAAAAATATCTCAGAAAGCAAACATTAATTTGAAAATAGAGACAACGCTTAAAACATTGTTCTTAGAATGATCTAGAAAATGAGAGACAAAGAAAATCAAATTTCGAATGAAGTTATACTGATTGTTACAGTTAGATAAAGATATAAACGAAATAACCAGGCTAGTGGATTTCATAATTGTAAAAACTGTCCCAACATATTAATATAAACACTTAATATCTATTTCTTAAAATATAAATCACCTTTAAAATTTATATCATAACCTATTCACAATGACATAATGACATACTGCCACCTTTCATTAGACACTAAGATGAAATATCCAAACTGTTCTTGTTTTTGTTTTAGTTTTTAAGTACCATTTAACTGTGTTTTAAAATATGTTCAAAAGATATCCAGGTAAAAGAATTTAACAATAATTAATTAGGAAAGTGCTCAATTTGTGTAATCATTTACAATAACATTCCTTATAAAACTTGTAAATAATTTGTTTACGATAAAACACTTTCCAAATATACTAGCTAACGTGAGAAAATATACTAATGTGATGTAATGTGAGCTCACATAACTACTATGTACTGTACTACTGTATCTAATGTGAGATTAGTTTATGTTAAGTTAGGTTAGGTTAGGTTATGCTTAGGATAGAATATGGTTAGGTTATGTTACGTTAAGTTAGGTTAGGTTATGGTTACATTATTTTAAGTTAGATTGTGGTTAGATTAAGTTAGGGTTAGATTATGTTATTTTAGGTTAGGGGTTATAGTACTCCTATACACTTTATTAAAGACTATTATATTCTTTATCAAATTAGTTTGAATAAAAATAACTAACTAATAAAACTATTTTTGCTTTCTCACTGTACGAAGTATATTAGGGTTCGGTGGTCGATGTGGCGAAAGCACCCACTGCTGTCAGTTTAAGATACAGTTATTCCAGTTGTTTTACCTTCACGTTAACGCTGATATCTCGTCCTCGTTAGTCTAACTGGCATAAAGTATAGATATTAAAAAAATTTGAAATCTGTTTTTAAGCATTCCGAGTCATTTTTTTGTTCATTGCTGAATACTAAACTAACTGACCGATTTTATTAAAATTTTAGCAAATAGATCTACTGATGTATTGAAAATATTGTTTCAAGTGTTTAAAAAACCTGTTTTAAGCTCTTTTGTCGTCAATAAACTGTTAATTTTGGTTTTCTCGATTTCGATCGACTCAACGATCGATTTGAACGATTTTTATCAAATATATATACATAAGAAATCTTATGGGTCTGATATAGTATATTACTTTACTACTCCGTTTATGCTGATCCCCTTCTTCATTAGTCTAACTGACATAAAGTATAAATCTAATTTATCAAAATCGTTTCATCAGATTATACTAAAATAATATTATATATGATGATACGTAAAGCAAGACGCAGTGTAGCAAATTTCAAATAAATAATATAACTCCCTTTTAATGTATATGAAAAGTAGACTCTAACTTCTGCCTGTTACTTTAACATGTATCATGTTTAGGGCTGGTTTTGATGTTGGATTTTCCGGGACGCATGGTGCGAGGAACGTGTGATTGATATATAACAGTATATTTTGTGTTTCGCCAGTCTCATAATAAATTAATTATACAAATTCCTGTTTTCGCCGGGATCGAATCGGGGTCCTTGCTTGTGTGAGGCACACGCGCAAAGTACTACACTATGGAAACTACGAAGAAATTTGACTGATTTAAGTATATTAAATGAAAAGTTAATTTAATGTTAGTAGTTTTATTAAAAGATCAGTTATTTTATATTAATTCCTAAAGATCAGCGATTTCACTGAAATAATAAGTTTCAGGGTATGTTGTTAAAAACTAGTTATGTTAATTTGTCTTGTTTTAGAACAAATTATAGTAATTAAAATTAAAAGAGAAGAAAAACATGATACACGATTTTTATTTTTAGTTCAGTAACAGAAAATTTGTATTTAGACACAACCCGTGAATTACTTTTATTTCATATTTTAAAAGTTTGTGTCGTGTTTATGTAGCATTTATTTCGATGCAGATGTAGGCCTATAGGTAAAACCCTTGAGACTTACTAAATACCTCATCTCCAACAGTCCTAGTATATGGTTTTATAATCCATCCCTTCTACTGTATTAAATTTGCTTAACCAATGGAAAGGAAATGAACCATGTATATTTAGGTAAGCTTTTGCCTAAATATTGTGTGAATAAAAATGTAGAACGCTATCTTTCAGAAGGGTTACATAAAACTATGTACGTTACTTTTAGGTTAGCTTTTGAGGCTACAATTAGGTTATTTGTTGATGCATGGATCAATAAGGATTAGTAATGGCATCAATTAAATTAAACATCTTAATCGAGTGTAAGATAAATTCAAGTCACTGCTATAATTTATAACCCCAAGTTTGGGCAGTTAGTAGAAGAATGCGTTCAGAGCGCTTTGGTGTCGAGTTTTGGTACTACGTGCATTTTTCCTTTTATTCTGACATCCTGGTTTCAACATCGAGTGGGAGCTCTACGTATATTAGACTCAAGGGTAAAATCTATAATTTTAGGTTAAGGGAATATAAAAAAGAATAACGCTATAAACATCTCAATATAAAATGACTGTACAAAAATTACGATCTGTAAACATCCTTCAGACTCGAAGTGTAGGAGTGTCTTCAAGGCTTGTTGATTTTATTACTGATCTATAATTTTCATAATGCTTTTACACAGTCCTTGCCTGTCGCTAGGTATAATACAATTCATTAAACTGTTTGTCAGTTGGACTGTATTTGATTGCTCGTAATGGCTACAATTACTGTCAATAGGTGTCTCAATTGGTCTGTGTGTGACGTAGCTGGCGTAATAGGGCACGACCGAAATAGAAACTAATGGTTTAGTGACAACCAATGTAGAAGCAGCATCGGTTCCACAAATCTCTCAGTGGCGTAGAATTTGACGATTCATTATCTGAATTTTCTTTTCAATTCCATGCAGTCTCCGGAAGAAATTTTGGAAATCCGGGCGTTTCCTACGTCGGCTGCGGGCTGGCAAGGCACTCTTCCAGTTCAGAACTATAAGAAAGTAATTAGTCCTTTGGTTAATCTTGTAGAGTAGTTACGGGTGTTGGTAAGCTATCGGATAGTTATTCTGTGATGGGTGATCTTAATCGATGTTCTGCTGAACAAAGATTTTAAACCTGTATTTGTACTCGACATTTTGGCGGGAACCATCATCTTTTATAAATCCATTGTTAAAACGCACCAATCAGGATGAAGCGAAGTGTCTATGGGAGATGCGAGGTGGTGGGCCGGCTGTATTTCCTGAGCAGAAATGTAATAATCCAGCGTACTTTAGATCCGAGATACACGAGCACTGAGAACTAATCAAAAGCGAGCATTGGTTGACGGGAGGCGTATGCTGTTTGAAAGCCATAAGAGAAGTTCGGGAATTTAGCGTGGATTTTTCTCGGTATTAGTAAGCGGAACTAGGTTGTGTGACTCAGTTGTTTAGTCCATAGAAAAGTTCAATCAATATTATTCTCAGAGAATCGTGTATTCCTCCAAAAACAATTTGGAAAATGTTTGTTTATGTAAGAGCATTGATTATAACGTACTAGAATGATAATCCTTATGAGAGATACGTGAGCGCTCACCGCTTGAGCATCTTGCGGCAGAGTGTTCAACTACCGTCTATTTTCTCAAACTTCTTTTCCTCCTGCCCTTTTATCTTGCAGCGTTTGTAGCGGCAAATAGTCCAGTTACTTGGCCTTTAGCCGCTGATATCGAGTAAGCTTTTTGTTATGGTACACACACACACACACACACACACACACCTTCACTATTCTACATAACCTGACTAACTCTTAAGTGTAACGAGCCCCGTGCTGATGGAGTGAATGACACCGGCCAAATGGTGTGCCAGACGGAGTCGTGGGATACCTGGCGACCTCCGCCTTATCCGTAAATGCGGAGTTCTGTGTGCGCGAACATAATTTCCCGAGCTGCTCATGGAAACAACATGAGTAAAAGTGTAAATAGAATTAGCAAGGACTCATAGCAGACAAAAAAGCTGACTACAACATCCGCGATAAAGATCAAGAGTAAGGGGGGAAATTGAAAGGTAATAGGTAGAGGAAACATCTGCAAGAACCTCAATAAAAAATTGGGAGGTTACCAATTAGAAGTTGGCGGGCTATCCACTTTGAATCATCTCCAAATCCTAGACTTTATGTAGAGAGTAGAGTTGAAGAAGGCACTATAACTGAGAAAAGGGGCGCAATAGATCGACGATGATTGCAGTGCAGTAATCACCCTTGAAAGCCATTCACTCAGCTGCAGGTATTTAGAGACAAAGAATTAAATCGTTTTACAGAAATTGTTTCTCAGTTAACCATTGGAAACCTTAAAAAAGTATAACATTTGAAAATGTGATTTAATGAGCGATAAAATTTGCATAAATTAGCATTTTAAATGTTCAAATTCAATTAAATATAAGACAATTTGAAATTGGGTTATTAATTTCTGCACATTTTAAAACCGATTTCATCGATAAAATTTTATTTTGAAAAAAGTGAAATATAATATTTATACATTTGACTGTGTCGGGACAAAAATATTATCGTATGAAAACGACACTTTACGTGATATTCTTACTTTATATTACGTGAGCTAGACAGTTGCGTGCCGCGACTTGTAATACTGCAGTTTTACTTTTCATAACATCATTGAATGTAAACCTACCACAATGTGAGGTATGTGAGCGCCCGCTACTGGTAGCACCTTGCCGCCACTAACTATGGCCGCAACAATGTTCGACTATAGTTATTTAGATAATAATTTTCTCAAACGTTTCCCTCACCCTGTCCTTGTAGCTCACAACGTTCGTAGCTGCATATAGTTCAGTTACTTATACTTTAGCCTCTAATATCGAGCACGCTTTTTTAATGGTGGCTCTGCTTCGAATCCGCTTATATTCAATGGTAAGAATCATCAAAACCTAATAGATCTATTTGTTCACTGTAATATCCGTACAGCCTACTTCGTGCAATTACAAAGTGAGAAAGAGCTTTCTTTGTAATGAAATAGCCACTAATACAAATACAGTTTGTTTCATGAAATTCAGTAGAAAACGTTTGGCCAAGAACAGTGAAAGTGATTGCATAACTAACAGACTTTCAGACAAACAAACATATATATATATATATATATATATATATATATATATATATATATATATATATATATATATAAACTGTACTCATTAGAATACAATAGATCGAGCAACGCCTTTTCATTCCTTAAAGTGCAATGTCAACGTTACTGTAAGCATATCTTGCAACTGTTGTGGTACGTGAAGTACGTCACCTAATTTTGTTACCAATCGTAAACGTAACTTGACGGGCAATTATTTGCATGCTCAACACGTTTACAGTCATTTGCTTGTCAACGACACTTTCAATTTTAACTTCCAAGAAACTTCCAGTTATCGAGGAAATTTACAGTATTGTACTATTCAGAACACAAACATTGGAGTTTTGACATTATTGTTTAGTAATCTAAATACAAACTTTGAAACTGACAGTGTTGTTAAATTTCCGATTAAACACTTTTGAAAATTGTCGGTGTTTTTAAGTGTTTCGAGCACAATATTTTTTAATGTGACAGTATTTTTAAGAGTTACGTGCATAAATAATGGGAAATTTAGTGTTATTTAAGTTTAACGTACATTAACTATGGACAATTTACGGTTATATCGTGTTTCGGGGGAAATATTGTTAACTTTTATAGTTTTGTGTCAATGAAATAATGTTTTCGTTATTTACAGGAATTTTATATACAAGTACAAAATTATGACTAAAGTGTTCCGAGCACAATGTTAAGTGTTTTTAAGTCTTCCGTGCATAAACCTTGGAAAATTTGCATCGTCCTTAAGCGTTCCGTACATAAGCCATGGGAGATTTACGGCCATTTTAAGCTTTCCGGGAAGAACTTCTTAAACTTTGACAATGTTCTTAAGCGCTCCGTGCATAAACCTTGGAAATGTACAGAGTATTTAAGTGTTCCGTTAATAAGCAATGGGAGATTTACGGTGATGTTAAGTGTTCCGGGAAAATTTTCTTACATTTTGACAATGTTCTTAAGCGCTCCGTGCATAAACCTTGGGAAATGTACAGAGTATTTAAGTGTTCCGTTAATAAGCAATGGGAGATTTACGGCGATGTTAAGTGTTCCGGGAAAATTTTCTTATATTTTGACAGTGTTCTTAAGCGCTCCGTGCATAAAACCTTGGGAAATGTACAGAGTATTTAAGTGTTCCGTTAATAAGCAATGGGAGATTTACGGCGATGTTAAGTGTTCCGGGAAAATTTTCTTATATTTTGACAGTGTTCTTAAGCGCTCCGTGCATAAAACCTTGGGAAATGTACAGTGATGATAAGTGTTCCGCAAAAAAAATCTTAAAATTTGACAGTTTAGCTCATAGTGTTTTTAATATTTGCAGGAATTTTGTACGTAAATAAGCACAAAGTTACGTCAAATGTGTTCCAGCACAACCATAAGAGTTGCGTGCACAAACAATGGAAAATTTGCGGTGATGTTCCTGAGGAAAAAGCTTGTTGAATTTTTTTCCGGCGAAAAACCGTTAAGGTTATCATCGCTGTCATGCAAAATGAAAGTATAAAAAAAATTAACAAAATTAACTTAAATAAGAAAATAAAACTACAACAAACTATAATAGTAAAAATAAATTAAACAAAAATTTAAATAACAGGTATAACTATATAACAATAACGAATACTTAAGAACTAAATAACAATTAATAATGAATAAAATTTAATAACAATTCGTAAAAGTATATATAAACATAACAGAAATAAAGTTATTTAGATAAAATAAATAAATAAAATAACACAAGAAATAACAAATATATAAATTAAATTTTATTTAAAACATTCAGACAATGTAGGAAGTCTAGAACCCGGTCAACGGCCGAGGCACTATCTCCCAACACCGTCTGCAAACAGTTGCTCAGACCACACATAACACGCACATTTTGGAAACCATCATAATCGAGCAGTATATGTTTTATTGTGATGGTTTTCCTACAGAACTCGCATTCAGGTGGGTCCCTGCGTTCCATCAGAAATCCATGCGTTAACATGGAGTGACCAATGCGAAGGCGGGTGATCACCACCTCTTCTCTACGACTTGCACGTATTGACGACCTCCAAGGACGAACAGTATTTTTAATTACCCTCAATTTGTTACTGCTTGTAGCTGCCCATTCATTTTCCCACTGTAGAAGAATTAAATGTTTTACGTGACAAAGAATGTCAGACAAGATTACACGTTGAGTGCATGGCGGCAGAAACGTTGCTTCCTTTGCCGCATTATCCGCTACAGTGTTTCCAAATATTCCACAGTGACCAGGAATCCAGATAAAAGATACTCTTGCACCTCGTAGTTCAAGTCTATGGACAGAGCACAGAATATCTTGAACCAGAAGGTTTACCGAATACATATCCCGGATTGCCTGGAGGGCACTTTTTGAATCAGAACAAACTACGTAATGCAAACTATTGAATTCAATAGTGTTCAGAGCCTTTAAGATGACAAAGAGTTCGGCCGAAAAGACACTACAAATTGAGGGTAATGCATACTTATATGTTTCGTCCAGTGAGTAAAACGTGCACCCAACATTATCATTCATCTTAGAACCATCTGTGAAAATAAGTTTATCAGATGAATATGAATTAGTCAGTCGAGAAAACTCACGTTGATACACAATGTTAGGAGTGTTGTCTTTCAGGTATGTACACAAGGAGAAATCAAAGGTCGGCATATTGATTATCCATGGAGGGACAAGACAAAAGGACCTTTCAAATATTGGGGGTAGTTCAATACGCAAGTCTTCAAAAACACGGGTTATTCTAATGCCAACAGGGGCTGTAGCGTGCGGTCGGGATTCATAATGTTGGTGCATCTGATTATGGAAAACGGTATTATAAGTAGGATGCCATGGTTTACAAAATATATTACATACGTAACTTAATTGTAACTGCTGTCTCCGACGAGAGAGTGATGGTTCGCCAGCATCTGCGAGAATACTCACGACGGGACTTGAACGGAAAACACCAGAAACAAGACGGACATTTATAACAGACTCGTTTGCTAGCTCTGATTTGATTTCCTCCAGATCTACATGGTTTAAGATCCTCCAGATCTCTACCCCTTTGACATGGTTTAAGGTCCTATGGGGTTCCACAGTTACCTTAACAGTATCATAAAAGAAGGTCATCTCTAATAGCGACTTGCTCTGATTCTCGCTTTTGGTTTCGATTAGTAGCGTACCGTTTTGCAGTTTTTTTCCTGTACGCTACAGGACCTGCTTTTCCTATTACTGCCTTGTTGATAAGAAAGGGCGAAACTTTGGATACGTCCGCACCTTCCACCGCGTTTTTCACCACTACGAATTTAGGAGATGACATCTGAATGTTGATATCTCGGACAAATGGTACAGGGTGCACCCAATTTGCCAGGATACTCGAACTAAAGCGAGAATCTCCAATTGGAACACTTTGGGTCATCCGTGTAATTGTCACTACCATGGCCATTCAAACCACAATTACCACATATTTCGGGCTTTCTGCATGTAGAACTCACGTGTCCAAACCCCTGACACTTAAAGCATCTTCTCGGGTTAGGAACGTAAGCTCGAACAGAAAGCCTTTGATATCCGGCAAATATATATTCCGGGATTGTGGGTTTACCAAAAGTCAGAATGAGGGAAGCAGTTTTTACTTTTTTGCCATTTTCATTTCTCAGAATGCGATAAACATCCGTAACTGACTCTGATGCCAACTCAGACTTTATCTCCTCAAGGTCTAGGTAGAGGAGATCTCTGCACGTTACCACTCCTTTAGCAAAATTCAAGGTTCTGTGGGGCTCTACAGAAACCTTGATCCGATCAAAAAAGGAGGACATCTTTAGGAGCGACAAGCTCGGCTTGTCGCTACTAGTCTGAACTAATAGCGTACCATTTTGTAGCTTCCTAATAGAAGCTACAGGACCTACTCTTCCAACGATAGCCTTGTTTATGAGGAAGGGAGACACCTTCGATAGGTCGGACCCTTCCTCAGAATTTCTGAAAACTAAAAATCTAGGAAAAGGGAGCTGAACAACTGCAGCACCCATCTCCTTTTCTTTGATGTCCATACTCCCACTGCTACTCTCAGACCTGTTCGACGTAGTCGAACGAGGCCTCTTCAACACATTTTTGGCGTTTTTTTTTTTTTGTTCCATACTTTAGTTTGCCGAGCGATTCATGAATGAAGATTTTTCGAACAACTGGCACAGGGTGCACCCAAACGACCACCAGCGGCCCAGGATACTCGAACTAAAGCGAAAATCCCCAATAAATTGGGGGGGGGACCTCCAAATATCCTGGAGCCGAAATACATGTCTGTCAGCACTCCAGAATATTTTAGGAATGGGTTCCAGTACAAAGTTACGGTTCCCCAAACCCAAGTACCACTGGCAGCCGCCCTCTATGTACTCACAGAATGCAACCATTTGTTTTGATAGACCCAGTTATGGGCTCCGACACTCAACATTCGTGTGCTTGCCAAGCGCCTATAGGCTGCTCGGTTCCAGAACCTGTCCCATCAGAGGTCCTCGGCAGTGCTAGGCACACATCAGGTTCCACATACTTGGCCCCGCCAAAGGAAACCAAGCAGAATCGTCACTCCCAGACGTAACGGAACAAGCACAGCATATTCCTAAATGTACGTGTGAGTGTGAAGTGTTTACATCGTAGTGTAGTGCTGTAAGTGTAAGTGTGTTAGACTCGGGTGCCGCGAGGTTCGTCTAGGTCCTCTCACTAGGTGCAGCTAGTCTGCACCCCCCTGCGGGTGTGTATGTGTTTGTGTGTGAGAGAGAGTGCGTGTGTATGTGTGTGTTGTGTGTATGTAGAGTAAATGAGTGAGAGTAGAATGAGCTACAGGAATGGTGGGGTCGCTAAGCCCATCAGCTGCTCACTTCAGCTGCCTCCGCCGGAAAAGCTTGTTGAACTGTGACAGTTTGGTGTCATAATGTACAGTACTTGTTATTTACAGGAATCTTGTATATGAGTACAAAAATACGTAGTTAGTGATGCAAGCACAAACTTTTTAAATTTGACGTGTTGTTATGTGTTCCTTAGGCTACAAACATTTTGGGAAATTTACGGTGACGTTAATTCAAAAAAAACCAAAAAATGTAGTGTTGTTATATGGTCCGATAAATTAACATTGTATTGACACTGATATTATTTTAAAATTAATTTTTCGTAGAAATTAAAGCAAGTGAAAATATAAAAAGTATATAATTTGAAGTCATGATTAACGTAATATTTAGTTGCGATATATTATAGAGTATAATTTTATTTTTATCTAAATCATTTAAAAATAGACAGTGATTTGATCTGGTTTATTAATTTCTTTATTTTGCTTGATTTCAGGTAAACCTACATCCAGTACAAGATGCATGTAGACTGCTTGTAATAACTGAGTAAGTTTTTTCTAGCCATTGTTATTATGTAAAGATTTTTAAAGTCCATTTAGGCTAAAAATAATATCTGTTGACAATGCTCAGTAACACGAATACATTTAAATTTCTTTCCAAAAGAAGCAAATTATTCTTTGTACAAAACGGACACTTAAATAAATATGTTTACCATTGGGCTTACTACTTGAGACTTACATTATTATCCTTACGACATATCTTATAAATTCAGTTCACATATTGCATACAGATGTGTAGTTGTCTTGCAAATACAGGCAAAAGCACACGTCCCTTCAAAATAACTAACAAATACAAATGAAAACACGTTCTTTTAAAAAGGTAAATATGAAAACAAAATATTATTGAACTTGCAGAGCGAAATCACTGTTTCGACTTGACCGTTCGGCGTTTGTTTTATGAATTTGTTTGTTTGTTTGTTACTCAGTTTCGGCCAAATGCAATGACCGATTGTTTTGAAATTTTGTACAAAGGTACCTTGAATAGAGCTCGTACAGGGAATGTGTTAGGTTTTTTATTTACGTTTCAAGATGGCGGTCTCTGTTTTACAATAATTAGTGTTCGTAGTTTTGATCAAAATCATTAACAGATTTGTTTTGAAATTTAGTACAACAGTATCCTCTACAAAGTTCAAATGATAATATATGTAACACTTTTTCCTATTTACTTCTGTTTCAAGATGGCGGTTTTTGATTTAACGATGACAAGTTTAGCAGTTTTGCCAAAATGCAAAGAAAGATTGTTTTGAAATTTGATGGCAAAATGCGTCAGAGCGGTGGCCAGGCAGGCAATTAAGATATAATGCGAGGTCTACTGTTCTTTGAATTACCAGTTTTAAACATAACAAAATCTTTTACTCCCTCCCATTCAAATTTTGCTTTTTGAAATTCAAAATAAATCGTTCACAAACATTACCTCACAATCAGTTTAGTTATTTCGAATGGTAGCTCGAACAAATAAGGGCATACACAAAATAGGCCTGCATTATGTAGTACTATTTCTTAAAATGTTTTGAGAGCTATCGATAAAATAAGCTGAAATGTGCACTTAGCAAATTTTTGCTATGACGATTCCTTAAAGACAATTTACAGCGGAAATGTATTTGTTTTATTTCAAATTTATTACGGATACTTTTATTATTTACGCCTGTATTAATATCCACTTATGAACTAAATTTGAGCGAATCCTGATGAACCTATTTTGAGAATATGGGTCAATTTTCAAATTATTTTCAACGTTAGCTTAAGAACGTTAACGGTACGTTTTCTGGGAGATAGAGTCTTAAATATTTTGTTAGTACACTACGCGTACAATTCGACCAAATGTGTCGTAGCTGAATTTGAAAAAAAACGAATTTTTTTCCCAAAAAAGTGAATTGAAAAAATATTTTCAAAAATTTTAAAGTCGTCCTGATTGATATAAGGGTAAATACACTTTAAGTTGATTTGCTCCGAAATGGGTCAATTCGTTTCGTTCAGCAATGTGTACATATAAACAAATGTCCAAGTCAAAACAATTTTTCTTAGATTTTAGGGGTCTTCAAAACGAATAAATCCGTCAACGTCTCATGATTAATTTTTTTTTCAAAATATTGCTTTCTATTTTTTTATAACCTACTTTGTAAAATGAGAAAACATAATTTCAAAATGGCATGCCTCTTTAACACCAGTTGAATACCCTTATTTTACTGCTGTGTTAACTTTTCGGACATTTTACATGAAAACTGTAAGAGACGAGATAACGTGGAATTATAAAGCTGTAGAAAATTTAACACAATTTTCATCAAAACTTGTATCAAGGCCTTGAGCTTATAATACATAGGCCTACAGATCTCATCACTGTATAGGAAATTGTGTGACTGAAAATGTAGAGCGCTATCTATCAAAGGGAAATGAACTATGTACTTTAAGTTTAGCTTTTGAGGTTATAATTAGGTTATTTGTTGATGCATGGATCACTAACGATATTAATCAGACATCTTAATTGAGTGTAAGATAAATTCAAGTCACTGCAGTAATTTATAACCCCAAGTTTGGGCAGTTAGTAGAAAAACGCGTTAAGAGCGCTCTGTTGTCGAGTTTTGGTACTACGTGCATTTTACCTTTGATTCTGGCATCCTGGGAGCTTTGTGTATTTGAGACTCAAAGGTCGGAGCAACAGTTTAGTCAGTATTAATAGAAAAACGGAAGAGTGTCAAGTTTTTCCTTATTTGAATTCCATCTGGCCATCTCAGATTAACATGTCAAATGCTACGTCGGTTTAGTTCGAGTACAGGGTGCGTTTCGGACATCCAAACATAGATTTTCCGCTTTACTCATTTACTGTGAGATTAAACTGAATAAAATTAATTCTTTGCCAATAATGACGTCTGCAAGGAAGGACCACGTTGGAAGCAATCTGTCCTGTTAGATCGTCACCATCGCTTCAGATTTTACTAATAGCTTTGAATTTGGAAGAAAGTTTGCGAGAAAGTTAGTGCAGGGCACTAACGTAACGGTAGTTTATTGACTGATGTATATTTTCTTGGATCAGAGATTGTGTTTTGGCACTCTGGTGATACTTTGAAGAGTGAAAGCAGTTCGAGCTCCATAATGAATGGATGGCTCACCGGACATCCGTTGGAATTAATGGCTCACGTTTAATCTTATGGCTGCGGGTGTGTGTGCGTTACGACACGCGCGCACGCAGTCAAGTCAAGGCTGTTGTGTCAGCTGACACGTACCTGTAGTTAAAGGGTTATACACGAGATACTTAGCGTTACAGTAGCTGTTAAACTGGTGTAAGCGAGTAATAGTAGCCTAACAGAAGGAAGTTATAACGTTCATAAATAAAATAAAAGTAACAGCGAAAATGTAAAAATCAAGAAATTAAAATTTGAAGTAAGAATAAAAGAACAGAAAAAAGTTGACGTTAGGGAATTAATAACTGCTTAAAAATTAGAGAGGAAAAATGAGTATAAGCCGGAACATAAATTATAAAAAAATAAGGGAGTAAGAAAATGGGTTACAAATTAAGGAATAAATTTGTAAAGAAAAGAAAGTGTGTTTTCTTACATTAAATTATGTGTTACACATAATTAGTGTAAAAGTATGGGACCAAAATGAATTAGTAAACATAAGGAATGAAAAATAAAGCAGTAAAAATAGGGAAGGGAAAATTAAGGAATAAAACAAAGAGAATAAAAAACAGGTAATGGTAGACGACTAAAATAAAAGAGTAAGAATAAAAATAACAATAAGGAAGTTAAAAAAGAAGTAGTATAAACAAAGTATTATTATGAAATTAAAAAGTACTCACGGTAAATATTTAGTCTGGAAAAATGGAAAAATACCTGCTATTGAACCAAAAATAAAAATCGTGTGTCATGTTTTCTTTTTCTTTTTTGTTTTAGTTACAATAATTTGTTCGGAAACACGACAAATTAATACAGCCAGTTTTTAGCAATATAACCAAAAACTTATTATAGCCATCAACTGTTCAATAAAATCAGCTGATCTTTTCGAATGAAAATAAAACAACTGTACTTTTAACATAACTATCAAAATTAAATTAACGATTCATTTCATATAATTAAATCGGTCAAACGTCTTCGAAGTAACTTTAATTACAATTACTTTATTATAAGACTTGCGACGCCCAAGATTTACTGTTTTGTATCAATATAAACATGTTCCTTCCCGAAAAATCCAACATTACAACCAGTCCTAAAACATGATACTTGTTAAAAAATTCTAAAACCTAACACTTCTTACTAACTGCACTTTGGCGAACATTTTGATACGCAAAAATGAAATTGTACTATAACTGATAACATGTTATTAGTCTAATAACTTGGACAAACTCTGTGCTTCCGTTTAAAAATGGCGGTCATTCATAAATAGTAAAATGTAACATTATTACGTTTTTCTTAAGAGTTTAGTATTTCTTAAAACAAGAAACATATTAAAATTGGCTATTAAATATTAAATGACGCACAATACGCACCCATCTTGCTGTCATACTAACAAAATTTAATCATATACACGAACTTTTCAGTTTACGAAACTTAAACAATTCAAAAATTAACGTTTTTAATAATTTTGGACACGTTCATAATCCAACAAAATGTGTGAATCGGTTTCCAAATTGGGGCATTAAAAAAATGTATATTCTCTAAAAAAATTGTGATTTCGTCATGATAATGAGTTTTACAGTCTGTATGAATCAGCATTTTTATCCTGCAATCTAACAGAAATTCATTAAAAATTACTTAAATTGATAAAAATCAGCTAAAAAATGTAGCCTACCATTTAAAAGCAAATGGTAGCAGTAATATTAACAAAATAACTAATAGTGCTATTTATTATAATAAATAATTTTGATAATAATAATAATTACAATTTTATAATAGTAATGTTATAGCAAATAATTTGAAAATGCTTTCTGCGTTCCAATCGTTGAACAATATGGCAAATCGCGTGTTGTTTCATTTGGTGATAACAGTATTTACAGTTGTTATCTTGCAACTACTTCCATCTGGTGGCTATAAAGAGAAGTAAATGTTTAAAACATTCACGCGATGGCTGCTGCTACCTACCGGCAAAGTTAGTACTCCTTTATTTATCAAGCTATACGAAGTACATTAAAAAATTTACGATATTTTACATTTTATTGTATTTTCATTATTTCTATTATTTTCTTTTTTTAAATATTGTAATTATAGGTATCTATTACATAGTATAATAAAAGTAATAGCTAACTTTTTGCAACATTTATTTACGCGAAACTGAGAAATTAACAATATTGTTTTCACTATGAAAAAATAGCAAAATTTTCTTTGATTTTGATCACATGCAGAGCCTTACGACTCAAATCGTTACGTAAAACTTATCAAAAAAAACAAAAGTTATTATTATAATGTTTTCTGTATTATCCAATTATTTATTTTATTGTAGCTAGCCTATTCATTAGTAAATCATTGCAAATTTTTTATCTTGTATTTTTCCTCAAAAATATGTTTTCATATAATTACATGAAAATCTGTAATTGATCGATGTAATTTGGAAATGAAACGTGCACTCTTTTTATGAATGTTACTTTCCATCTTCACACAACATTTCAAGTTACTACCTCAGGAGATTAGACATATCAGTACAACAGGCTTGAAATGTTGTATCCACAACAGAAATCTAAAGTTTTTAAACATTTCTTTGACGTGAAATATAATATCAGTAGGTCTAGTCTACTAATAGCCTTACCCACTCGTTGACATCAAGGTACACATCCTTGACCAAACGTTTCACAATCATGAATTTGAAAACATGATACTTGATAACAGAGATCTCTAGAAAAATTAATTAAACCTGGTATAATATAGTTTTTTGTACAGAATTATTTACAAATATGACAAAATCTTTTCTTAAGCTTGCTATTTTACGGATTGCAAATTTTTAAGTGTTCCGACGTATGAACGTGCTTTGTATTTATTTTCAGAATATTTTAAAATTTGTTTTGCCGGTAAATTCGTAAAATTATAAATTCAGTGTAACAAGTTTTTGTACGTAAATACAAAGAATCCAAGAACCTCAAAAAGTTAATTTATGAACAATAAAGTTTATTTGACATTTTATATACTGAGTTGAGTTATGAATGACCAAAATTTCAGCGGAATTTTTGGAAATAATTGTGAAAAAGTTTGTGTAACGATTGTCACTATTTTTAAATGGTGACTCTTGATTATTTTAGTTTGTTATATACCTCTAATTTTTTACTATGTAAAATAGCCCTACGTAAAATGTTTGGAAACAATTAATTTAAAATTTTGAACTAGGCAATCAGTTTTGTGCTTAGTCTTTGCTCACCAAAATTCACATGTTCGCCTAATCCTACCGAGGAACCAGGTTTAGGAGTTTATAAATTATTTTCGTCTTAAAATATTTACAGTATTGTTTTATTAGTCTAACAATTGGCCAATGTACTGCAATTGCGTACAATTATACATGTAGTTTGTTATTTTCTCGATAGATAGCGCAGTACTCTAATCTGAGTAGTAATGTTCGGAGTGAAAACTTACGAATTGCCGCTTTGATTCCATAGCAAACATAGTGTTCCCAGTGAATACAGAATATTCTGTATTCATTGGTTTTGCAATAAACAAAACATGCAAACACCACGATTTTTTCATAATTTATATTTTTGGAAATGAGAAAATATTTAAGAATTGGGGTGCAGAACTGTATCAAATAAAATGTTTTATAAATATGTAAACTGGTATATTAATCGGCTATTTGTCGAATATTAGCAGAAATAATCCTGTTAACAGGAATGATAGAACATAATCAGTTACCATAGTAATAAAATATCACAGACGAAGGTCAAACTGTCGCCGATTTTCCGTAAACCATCCTTGTGACACCATAGTCATATTATGGAACTAAACAACTTGTTGAATACGCTATTTACCATTAATATTCATAAATTTAGAGTTTATACCTGCAAATAATTCAACACATGGTCTAATAATAAACGAGCACACATAGCGTACATGTGTCGCTGATGTGAGGAGAGGGAAAAACTATCAACACTCAATGACATTCCGAAAACGAATATTATTTCGAAACACGAGGGCTATGTGGTAGAGGTGGATAAGACACTGTTGTGGTAGAGGTGGTCTGTTATGTCTCTGACCTGAAACACGCCAAAGGCTTAAGCTTTACTTTTTTCCGTTAACGGGAAGAGTAAACACAAAACTGTGTTCTACTTAGTACAGCGCTCATTGAACTCTCCATCGTCTTTATCCCACCATGATAGAGGTTAGAATAACTCATTTTTTAAATATTCAGTAAAACTTTTCAACGTCTATAATATCCGCATTGAAGTAACTGTTATCAGGACAACACAGCCTCGACAAGATAGGCATAACTCAAACAGGTAAATCTCACCGGACATGCCAGTTCATTTAGTATTATAAATCAACAATTAATTAAATGGAGCACAGCAACATATAGTTAAATAACGTACCAGAAGTACAACCCCCATTATAAAAAGTGTGCTCGATACTAGCGTCTAAAGTTCAAGTAATTGGACTATCTACCGCTAAGAGCGCTGCAATGTGCAATGACAGGAGTGGAGACTTTTGAGGACATAGACATTGCTAATAATTGAACACTCTGCCACAAGAAGCCACAAGCAGCGAGAGCTCACATACTTCTCGTAAATGTTATCATTCTAATACGTGTTGACGCCAGTTTATGAGCGCTATCCACAGCAAAACGGCGGCGGCCGGGATGACTCACCCCACTGCCTTTTATTATTATTCTTATATTTCATACTTATTTTCACATCATTCTTTAGTCTGTATTGTTTAACAATTTACTTAACTACTAATTTGTATTGCGTCCTCAATAAGAACCGACCTGATTGTGATCGTTATATTTTAGACTGAAACATTTTCAATCAAGGGATAGTCTTATGACCTGAAGTAAATGCAACTAGTATCATATGACCTGAAGTATAATAAAACTAAATTGTTTTATTATAATTAAATATTTGTATCAAGTGGCAGCATGTTTTTTTCCTCCTCCAACACGCTTTTATAATGTTCTTATATTCATTATACATATTCAATAAAAAGTTTAAATGAGATGCAGTACTAAGTCTAACGTATACCATCATAATTTTGTACTTGAACAAATAATATAACGAATATAACTTATGTAGAGTTTAGCTGAGATATTATATGTGATCTTTACGTTTTGTCTTGATATTTTACAACGATTATAATGTTCTTATATTTTAATGTTATTTTTATGTTTCAATAACAGTTATTTTATGAAAAACTATTCAAGGTTTTCCTTAAAGTTAATGATTGTATAATAGCCTACACACACAGAGCATTGGTCTGGCGCGGAGCAGTAGGTCATATGTCATAAACGTTTTGTTACGAGGGTTGATCAAATATAAACGAGACTGATTTTCTAAAAACTTTTCCGTTGGACATTGAACTCTAAAGGGTGGGGTTTCAGGTAGCCTGGGAGGTTAGGGACGGGCGTAGACGGGCAACATTTCCGTTCGGACCCTTCAGTATAAAACTATACAATGAATGAGAGTGAATTGCACGTTTCCGTGGAGCAGAGAACTATTATTAAGTTTTTGGCCAAGGAGGGGGTCAATCCGACTGAAATCTTTCGTAGATTGACGGCTCAATACGGGGACAGGACCCTGTCAAGAGCTCGCGTTTTTGCTTGGCACAAGGAATTCGCCGAAGGACGGGAAGCAGTAGAAAACCTGAAGGCCAAATCACGATCGTCGGCCGGGAAGGTAATGGCCACTGTATTTTTCGACAATCAAGGCGCCTTTCATGTCGATTTCCTCCATCAACGACGCACAATAAATGCACAATATTATTGCGATGTTTTAGAGGCCGCAAAACAGTCTTTTCGTAGGAAAAGGAAATCTAAACCGGCGAGAAACGTCATTCTTCTTCACGATAATGCCCGACCACATTCGGCGAACGCTACGAGGCTTAAACTCGATCAAATTGGCTTACTTTGGCTATTGCTGTATTAAACAAACTAGAAGAACCAATTTTTTCTGCAAAAAATTATCCAAAAGATTTAACTTGTCTATTACAATTCTCTCGTTTTTTTTACGTCTTTGTTCTAAAAATATTAAAAAATATAATGAAAAATTAAACAGATTAACTTTTTTTTGTCATTAATAACACTTAAAAAATGTTTAACTTTTAGAAATAAAAGAAAGCCATAAACTTTTAATGGAACTGTTAGCATCTACAGGTAATGTATTTTACTTGTGCCAAGTGTCAAAATTTCATTTTACTTTTAAGTCGGTTAGATTATTTGTTAAGCTCGAACTAAAATTTTCTAAAACTTTAGGCCCGATTCGGCGGTTCTACAAACTACTAAGATGACTACGATAGCTTCATCAGCTGTAATGCTTATCTATTGACCTCATATGTGATAGTTGATTACAGCTCAATCTGAAAAAGCACACGTTTGGAACTTGGGGAGTTACCGACAGAAGCGCAGGATTTTGTAAATGATATCTTGCTGAATATATAATTACTTTAAAGATATGTTTACAAATAGCCTGTTTTGTTTAAATAAATAAAAATGTGAACCTAGCTTGGATATTATTTACTGTAGTTATAAGTAAAAGATCAGTTTTATATTAATTCATAACGATCAGCTGATTTCATTGAATAGCTGATAGGCTATAATAAGTTTTATGTTATTTTGTGAAATACTAGCAATATCAACAACAATTATTATAAACGTTTATTAATTTCGAAAGTATTATAAACGGTTACAATGTGCAAGTGTTCTTCAACTAAGGAATACCGAAACCAAAGCAACACAACGTTTTCATATAATAAGCGTGTACTGTTATCGAAAAGGAAGAAGAAAAAGAAAGAGACAGAAATAGAGAGAAGAAATTCATTTTTTCGTTCTTTCCATATTTCCGTTACATTCTTTCGTTCGGCAAACTTTTTTTCTATTCGCTCCTTTCGCCGAAGGTAACATTAAAAGCTTCGCTTCAAAAACAAGCGAAAATTATGTGAATGTCTTCAACATTTTGTTAATACTTCGCAAAAAAATACAATGCGTGACTCTAGTTTTGCTTTAAATAAATCTCTACGTACTGATCCAGTCTGGCCAACCTACACATTGCATAACTCAAAACACACCTTTATATAACAATATCTAATGTATCTCCAGACATACCGTGTATAATGAGTTGTTATGAAAGATTGTAAATTTCAAACGAATGTTAAAAATGTATACATTACCAGTTGCTTATGTTGAAGAGGAGGCAATAAATTCGTTTAACGTTCAGTTCGATACTATTGTATATTACTTACCGGCTTTATTAAACATTGTCACAGTTGATATGTTCCGAAATTAAACGTCTTGGTATTATAGCTAACCTCAAATCTGTTACTTTTACATAGCATGACTCAAAAATCATTCGTTTTTCAAATCTGCATTTGAAAAAATATGAAAATCCTCCCATTTTATATCTCATTGTTCCATGTCTGTGATTATGTGAGTTATATAGTATTTGCCAATCAATGAAATGAAAGGAGGCGGAGCTTAGTAGATAAATACCAGAAGGACAATAACATTACAATATTTAAACGCCATTTGTATTAATATTATTAACACGTTAATAGTTTTTGGAAAGCAGACGAATCGAAAAGGACGGGTAAAAAGACAAAGCAAGACATACGCACGCGCAATAAACTTTAAGTTCAGCACACATCAGTTGGTGTATAAAATATATTTCTATTGGATACGTTTTACGTTAATAGATTTTTGTTATAAAAAAGTGAAGAACGAAGAATTTCTATAGTCCGTCCTATGCAGTTAATGTTTACCTTGCGTTCAAGAAGTAGGCTTTGTTGAACTACATATCGTTTTGGTAGCCAAATAAAAAGCTGAGAAAAATACAACAGATGCAGTAATAATATCATAAACACTATACAACACGGTCTATTGGGTTGAACCAAAAATTTCAGAAGATGTTATCTTTATCTGAAAAAAGTAAATAACAATTTTGGAAATCACAACGATAAGTGGTCATTATATAATTAGACAAAACTTAACAAAATAACGTGTTTTTAATTTTAATATATATCCTGTATATTTTAATTTCAGTTACGGTGTACACTGTAAATAGCTTCGTGGTATGAACTTGGGTTTGAGAGCCCATAGAATCTTTTTCCAACACTACGTCATGGAATGAACGAAACAAATATATTCCAGATTTTTGGTTCACCCTGTGTAACCATACAAAAATTAAAGAAAACAATACTAAATGAAATTTTTCAAAACACAAAACATTTTCCCGTCTTTTATGCATATCTTTTACAAATGCTTAGAAATCAACCTTATTCATTGCATAATAACGTGGTTAGAATAGACTACGTATTTCCCAAGCATCGCACGATAATGTCAATCGACTGTCCGGCCGACACAATATAAACTAATTCGAACACCACTGAGTTTAGTGGACGTTCGAATAAAGGAACGTTTAGACGCGTGAGTGTATTGAATAAGAGCGGCACTCAGTTGTCTCGCTGACGTAATGGAAGCGAAGTTCCAAAATATAATTTTTTAAATCTCTTTTTGAAATTCTGATTTTACCATATAAACAGCATACAAATTTGCATACATTTTGTATTAGTCTAGCATTTTAAACTGTCACGTTGCATTGAAATTATGAAAACAAACCCTGACCGCCGTCAAATTTAAAACGGTTTCGAAAATTTAAATGCTAATGTATCCAGTTTTAAACGCCGATTACGATGGTGAAATTAGATTTTCAAAAATATTTTATGCTAAAACAGTAAATGAATCTTTAAAGATTTTAAATGTCCGCAATTTTGAAATTGTTGAACGAATTTTGCTGGTTAACTATCTTGTCCGATTTGTTGCCAAAAATAGTTTTTTACCAAGTTTGAATTAAATCGGACTAAACAAAAAATGTGAACGTGAACGACCTAAAACACACATACACGCGCGCTCGCACACACACGCGCGCGCGCGCACGTACGCACGCACGCACTTCGAAAACTGAGCTAGAGGTCATGGCGCACACCATGATGACCGTCCATTTTCCAATTGAAATTTTCTAAAACTACTGAAAAGACCTTGGGCTTCTTCAGTACACGCTTATTGCGTTTAGCTCATGCGAAGAAATTATGGAAAAAATTAGACTCAATATTCTTTAAATTTGTTACCTAATGACGTCACTTCAAGTACTGAATACATCGAACAGGCAAACCTTAACAACACCATAAAATTTTAAAACCGTTCATAAAAAAAATACCTTAATAACACAGACAGTGCAGAAATTACAGGGTAGCCAACTTCGGGACAATTAGTTGGCCTCGTAAAATTTTACGATTAATCCGGAAGAGGTGAGACCGAAGTACGAAATGTAAGAGTAAATATTTTGGAGAAGAGAGCGTTGACCCTGAGGTGTGAGGGGGTTTGTTCACGTTTAATATTTAAATTAGTCAAGGGCAATTTACAAGTTGGCAGGTATTTAGCATATTATTTGGATCAAAGGCTCGAGTCAGAGATATTATCGGATTGGTTAGTACAGTATCTAGGCTATGATCGGGTAGATAAAATCATCAACATCTACACATCGATTCTACGAAGAAAAGGTGTAACCGGAGTACATCAGCTGGAGGCGATGGGAGAGAAGGGAAATTAAAGAACTAGTTAAGGCGTTCACACCTCTAACGCGTAAACGGTAAATCAGGAAATTATTGAACTTGCCTGTTTTCAAGTAGCAGAACGAAACTTGGGAAATATTGCGGTGAAAAACAAAAGGTGTGAAACGTAAAATTTAATTAACTGTCGCAGCAAAATGGCGTCAAATATAAAATGTAACTAAGTTTAACGGCAAAATGGTGTCACACATAAAATTTAACTAAGTTTATCGGCAAAAATGGTGTCAAACATAAACGTTAACTAGGTTTAACGGTAAAATGGCGTCAAACGTAAAATGTAACTAAGTTTAAAGAGCAAAATGGTGTCAAACATAAAATGTAACTAAGTTTAAAGAGCAAAATGGTGTCAAACATAAACGTTAACTAGGTTTAACGGTAAAATGACGTCAAACGTAAAATGTAACTAAGTTTAAAGAGCAAAATGGCGTCAAACATAAAATGTAACTAAGTTTAAAGAGCAAAATGGTGTCAAACATAACGTTAACTAGATTAACGGTAAAATGGCGTCAAACGTAAAATGTAACTAAGTTTAAAGAGCAAAATGGCGTCAAACATAAAATGTAACTAAGTTTAAAGAGCAAAATGGTGTCAAACATAACGTTAACTAGGATTAACGGTAAAATGACGTCAAACGTAAAATGTAACTAAGTTTAAAGAGCAAAATGGCGTCAAACATAAAATGTAACTAAGTTTAAAGAGCAAAATGGTGTCAAACATAACGTTAACTAGGATTAACGGTAAAATGACGTCAAACGTAAAATGTAACTAAGTTTAAAGAGCAAAATGGCGTCAAACATAAAATGTAACTAAGTTTAAAGAGCAAAATGGTGTCAAACATAACGTTAACTAGGATTAACGGTAAAATGGCGTCAAACGTAAAATGTAACTAAGTTTAACGGTAAAATGGTGTCAAACACAAAATTTAACATTTATTTTTTGAAAAAGATCATTACGACCACTTGTATATTTTGAAAATACGCTTTAGTTTGAGTAATTAGTTATTAAAAGCCTTCACAAAAGTAGTATCTTGCTAGTGTTATGGAAACTAACCTTTTTTAAAAATTTAATTTTACCAGTAAAATCTGCATAAATTAGCATTTCAAGCTTTCACGGCTGCTGTCCTCTGAAAATACGAAAATCAATCAACACTGTCAATATAAATGCATATTTCAACTCTCATTACGGTTGGGAATTCCAATTTCCAGAAAAAAAATACCACATAAAGAAGTTACGTGTTTTTAGTTTTGGATTGACCGCCATTTTGAAGCGATTGATTGGATTTTATAGGTTGGAAACGCTATAGGTTGCTAAAACACACACACACACACACACACACACACTTAATTTTTCCCCGATGAAATCAAAAAAGAATTAGACCTACTGGCATCCATAAAAATCGACTTTTCTCGATCTCCATGTATCTATTTAATGGAATAAATAAATAATATGTTTCATAGGAAGTAAAATTTTTGCAATGTTTTAGTTGAATATGTTAGAATTTTATTTTCAAGACGCCAATTTTGCAAAGTTGTAAACTAATGGTATTCAGGTTAACATTAGATTAAGAAAGTTTATGATCCTCAAGATTCTGCAACTTTTTTTGATAAAAAACGTTAAAAATTTTTGATTGAAATACGTACTGATTTTGGTGACGGAAGTATACAGAGCGCTCCACGACAGCGTTGGTAAACATTTCCGCCAATTTAACCGGTAACTTTAATATTTACAAAAAATCTTAATGAACTAAATTTATTGGAAATTTTATGCTCTTTCTCAATGAAGCGGTCAAAATTACAATAAGTCTTGCCGTTCAGTCAGTATTACAGGATATAGTCAGAAACTATATCAGATACAGCCATTTTGAAACGAAAGTGATTAGAAAACATCTTACACATATGTCGCTCGGGTTTTACACATTTCAAATCAGTCTGTCTATGCACGTAACCAAAACTGCGTACACTCGTAATCGTTGTCAGAGGCCGCCATCTTGAAACTGAAGT
The DNA here is from genome assembly GCA_022606455.1 of Callitettix versicolor. Classification (NCBI taxonomy): domain Eukaryota; kingdom Metazoa; phylum Arthropoda; class Insecta; order Hemiptera; family Cercopidae; genus Callitettix; species Callitettix versicolor. The sequence goes on along the minus strand of CM040185.1, from coordinate 50,297,966 downwards.
AAATGAGAAAGAAAATTAGACATACTTTAAAAGCTTTTTACAAGATATCTTCGTACCAAATTTCAAAACAATCGGTCAATGCTTTTGGCCAAAACTGTGTGACAAACAGACAAACGAACAAACGGCCGAGTTGAAACAGAAACCTCACTTCGCTCGGTCAATTAGAATTTCCCTTGCGTATCGAATAGTTCTTAAAAGTTTTATTGCCAATGTCATAAAACTTGACGCGTGCGTATCGAGATTCCCTCCGACCCTCAAACTTTGTTACGTTTTCTTGTGACTAAAACAGCTGGTCACACACCAGCAGCTATTAACAATGTTAGATGTGCACTACTCGACCTGTGCAAGGCTCGATGAGCACGTAAACATTTTCGATTAATCGAAGCCAAGGATCGATAATCTAATTAATATCGCCAGTAAATTGCTCATTGTTCACTTTTATCAGGCGGCTGTAGGCCTATCGCCGTATCTATACTTAGCACTCAATAAACGTTACGCCCCCTAGTAATAGGGTGCACAACTTAATTAAAGGAAGGAGGAGTTAGACGCCTAGAAAATATGTTTCTTCTTGGAATCGAAAATCGAACTTTACTCTTATTTGTTCTGGTGTTTAGTTTTATAATATGACTAGCTTATTACCTGTTGCGGCTTTGCCTGCAATTATAATGTAGGTAATACAATTTATAGTCGATTTTCAAAATCAGAATAGATTAATTTCAATTTAATATATTTCTATATACAATATTATACGAATTATGGTTTTCGGCCAAGATGTATAGATTTTTGCTACTCGATACTCTAGAACAGGGTTATTGTTATATTTTAATAAAATACAGTATTATTAAAACGTCACTATTATGCAATTAACACTTGTTACAAAACTAAATTCTAAATAATTAAGTTGGACTGGGTAAGTAGAATGATGGCGTTTAAAATAATTTAAACATTTTTAAATTACACCTACCAATATATAAAAAAACGTATAAAACTTTACTATTATACAATTAAAACTTGTCACAAATCTAAGTACTAAATAATAAAGTTAGATTGGGTAAGTAGTATGATGGAGTTTAAAATAATTTAAACATTTTTTAATTACACCTACCAATATAGGCCTATAATTAAACGTATAAAACGTCACTGTTATTCAATTAACATTTGTCACAAAACTAAATACTAAATAATTAAGGTGGACTGGGTAAGTAGTACGATGGGTTAAGTAGTACGAGTTTATTCACACCTACCAATACCAATCTTAATCTTATCTTATCTTAATCTTAATTTTAATCTTAATCATTTCTGAAAGTTTGTGTGTTTGTTATTCAATCATGCTTTAACCACTGGACTAATTGAGATGAAACTTAGTACGAAAATGGTTTAAGTATCTGAGCTAAACATATGCCTATTCCCATTTTAAAAAACGTCATTATACTATTTACCCAGCCCAACATAATTATGTAGTATTTAGTTTTGTAGCATGTGTTAACTGTAGTTAGGTTTAATTACTGTTTACTGGACCTGAGATTTAGGCACCTGAAATGGACATAAATCTAATCCCATTTTAAGAATCTTAATCTGTGTTTTATTTATTGCAAAATTATTGCTTTTAATGTTACATTTTCAATTATTTTAGAAGATTTTTTTTCAAAACTGACTCTAATTTGTTACTTTGTGTTGAATTTTCAATATTATATGTAAAAAGAGTGCAGATTACGATACGTTAAAAATTACTATAATTGTAAGTATTTTCTCTTTGTAAAAATCTGGTTTGCTTTATTGTTTGTAGTTTTGTTATTTTAAGTTTCATTAGATCAAATAATCACAATCTGGTGTTTCTCATTTAAGACTTTTCAATGTTTTCGACGCAGAGTGCAGAATATATAACATATACAATTTTATTAGGATACTTTAATTTTTTTTTCTCGGCGGAAAACCGTTAAGGTTATCATCGCCGTGGATACTTTAATTGTAAGGTAGTATATATATATATATATATATATATATATATATATATATATATATATATATATATATATATATATATTCGTGTAATTACATTATATGAACAAATGTTAAATATGTAGTGTAGCATGACCTGGATTTTTCGATATTTTTGTTACTAAAACGCTTTATTTCGTGCCTAAAAGCAAGAACCCAAACCGTAAAAACGCGGAAATCACGAGAAGTACGATAAAAATCGAAAATAAAAGTGACGAACATAACCTCAAAATTGCTACTGCGCGAAAATCGGTAAAGTGTTGTAGATCGGTAAAACAATAAAAAATACATCTAACACGAGTTTTGGGTGATAAGAAACCAATTTTTATAAAAAAAGAATACTCCATAACCTAACTGACACGGTGGTGCGTAAAAAAACCTTTATATTTTTTTAAAGAATACTACATATCCTAACTGACACGGTTGTTAGGCCTAACACGGTGATGCGTAAAAAACCTTTATATTTTTTTAAAGAATACTATATATCCTAACTGACACGGTTGTTGGGCCTAACACGGTGATGCGTAAAAAAAACCTTTATATTTTTTTAAAGAATACTACATATCCTAACTAACATGGTTGTTGGGCCTATCATGGTGATGTGTGAAAAAAACCTTTATTTTTTTTAAAGAGTACTCCAAACTTTAACTGACACGTTTGTTAGACCTAACATGATGATGCGTGAAAAAATCTTTATATTTTTTTTAAAGAATACTCCATAAGCTAACATGGTTTTTAGGCCTAACACGGTGATGCTTTAAAATAAACCTTTATTTATTTTTTTTAAAAAGAGTACTTCATAACCTAACTGACACGGTTGTTGGGCCTAATAAGGTGATCAAGGAAAAAAACCTTAATTTTTTAAAATAAGTACTCCATAACTTAACAAACACGGTTGTTAGGCTTACCACTGTGATGCATTAAAAAACCTTTATTTAAAAAAAAAATACACCATAACCTAACTGACACGGTTGTTGGTCCTAACACGGTGATGCATGATCTTTAATGTATATTATGATTGCGGGCAAAGTCGTGACGGGTAACAGCTAATCATATTATATTTCTGAAAGATTGTTTTTGTTTATTTGTTTGTTATTCAATCACACTTTAACTACTGGACCAATTGAGATTAAATTTGGTATGCGTTAAAAACTGCATAAATTATAATTTTGTATTTTAAATACCATTGAAATGAAGAAATGTTTTTACAGCTATGCATATTCGTATTGTCAATGTAATTTTAAATTTAAAATGCTAAATGTATGTCGATTTAAAGACTGATTATGATGGTGGAAAACGATTTCAAAAAGGTTAAGATAAAGAATAAATCAAATTTGGAAATCTCTTCTATCACGTCAGCGAGAGAGCTGTGCTCATAATCTTTATATTTTAAATGAAGACCGAAATTCAATAAATTAGGTCGTTTTTCCAGTATTTTTGGATTTTTTCACAGTTTGGTGTATGAGTTTAAGTTATGTTAGGATACTTGAGAGTTTCATTCGAGAAACACTTAATCGAAGTTGTTGGATTTGATTTTGGAATTTTTGTTTTTCTAAAAACTAAAATAGTGCTAAAATATAGATTATTTTGACGTTCATACAAATTCGACGTTCAGACAAAGACGGGCATAGAACCACTTCTCTTAGACTCAGGTACCTGATAACAGATAATAGATAGGTCTATCGGCATTTCATAATCGTTTTGTCGTAGCAGGTTTCATAAAAGTTTCTCATATTTTGTACAGGAGGGAGTGATAATGTTCAGGCCTAAAACATTTTGTATGTGAATATTGTTCTTTTCAAAACATAGGGAAAGGAACACTGAACAGTGCGAAAACAAAATTTTTAAAATCTCACACACACACACACACTTTTTGGAATTTTATAAACAATTTGTTTTAAGAAAAAAGAACTTTCAGGTAAAAATAGCTCCGATAAAATGTATGTATATTTTGAAGATTCAGATTTATTTGGATGGCGCTAGGAAGGCCGAAAAGAAAATATGACCAACAAAGTTAAAGGAACTCAGGCAGTAAAGTTAACTGGAGTTCCATACAACAATATTAAAGATTTTTAAAAACAACGAATGCATTTAACATTTAACAATTGATAAACGAGATAAACCAGTTTACCTGGTTTAATTAGTTTTACCTGCTGAATTAAAGCAACACGTTGTGGATGTCTAAGTCTTCTACGAAGAAAGTCAACTTATGATTTACCAAGAAATAAGCGTGTTACAGACAACCAACTGTGGTCCAAAGTCAGATCAAACTAAGTATAAGGTTTGAGCTACGTTTTAACCATTGCCACTGTTACCTACGTATGTCACGATGTTTTCAAAATTTTTTTTTAGTTCAAAATTGTTTTATGAATTATTTATTTAATTTTAAACTATTTTATGTGTTTTTAATGTTAGTGATGATAAACCAAGATATTTTCTTATTTCTTGTCAAAACAAAATCTTTTTTTTTTGTTATGAAATACTGTCAGATGCCCATAACTAAATAAATAAGTGGAATTTAATGTAATTTCAATAAGTATGAACTACTTGTCATAGCCTAAATAATATAGGAAATGAATTATACAACATAGTTCCGATAAAACCGAAAAATATCCACGCTAAATTCCCCGAATTTCTCCACCGGCTTTCAAACAGCCTACGCCTGCGAAACCTAATTCATTCCCGTCAACCAATACTCTCTTCAGATTGGTTTGCAGAGTTTTTCTCGGGTGGTGTAAAATACGCTAGATTATTACATTTCTGCCCAGAAATTAGGGCTCCCGTACACACTAGTTTCATTCTGATTAGTGCGTTGTTTCTCTAGTTTTAACAATGAATTTCTTATAAATTATGGTTGCTACCATAATTTCGGATATAGAGGTCGAAAATCGTTGTTCAGCAGAATATCATGGAGGATCACCCACGCAGCCTACCAACTGTACAAGGCACCACAACTTGCTCGGCAGGAAATAGGAGAGATCCGACCAACTCTAAGTATGAATCGAATTTATTTCATAATTGCGAATTGGAAAAGTGCCTCGCCAGTCTGACTTGTGCCGAAAGTGCTGCTAAACGCCCGGACTTCTACTTCTCCCGCAGACTACAATACTCTCCCGGCTTACAAACAACGTTCTGTGAAACCTAGTTCCCTCCTGTCAACCGATATTTGCTTCTGATTGGTTCGCAGTGCTCGCGTATCTAGGGTCTAAAATAAACTAGATTATAACACTTCTGTCCAGGCATTACTGCTGGCGCACCACCTCGCATCTCCCGTACACAATATCTTCATCTTGACTGAAGTGTTCTTTCTCTTTTTTTTACAAGGAATTTCAGAAAAAATTATGGTTGCTGCCATAAATTCTGGTATAAATACAGGTCGAAAGTCGTTGTTCGGCAGAACATCGAGGAGGACCACCCACTACAGAACAACTACAGTGCAGCCTACCAACAGCCAGAACTATTCTACAAGACATTTTTGCTCGGGAGGAAGTAGGAGGGATTCGGATAAACTGCAAAGAAGACGAGGCCTTCTTACTTACCTTTCCAAACCGGAGGAGTGTCACGCCAGCCTGCGATCGATCTGGTAAACGCCCGGACTTTACTATTTTTCCCGGAGACTACAACATACTAACATTATATGTACAAGAAAATTTTAAAATTTTATTTCTATTTTTTAAGTTGTTTTCCTAGCACTAGCCCAATAAACAGTTTGATCACAATTCGTTTAACAGTTTTCTAACCTTACTAGCATTTTATCGACTCATACGATTACGCTAACTTAAACACTAGAGTGCAGAGGCGATGTTTCAACTCCTACCGGTCACGACTTGCTTGATTAAGCCATTTCACTTTGTCAGTAAATATGTCCGCCGACTGCAAGACTGCATGATTCACCTGATTTTCTTATCAAATAATTGCTATTCAAAGCGATGTAATCATATTTTGACCAATCGTCAGTTAAAGAAGAGGCACTGTTTCATGCAGGACACGTACAGATAATGTGAAAATGATAGACATTTTTATTGCCGTCTTCAGGAAGGCTGGGAACTAAGCGGATAGAGGAATTATAATTATTATACTTTATTCAAATGTGGGACAAAATGGCCGACTCTGATGAGAAGAGCGGTGTTCGAGGCACGATGAAGTGATAGGCCTAAAACTTGATATAATTAATTTCAGAAGTGAAGTATTCTTCAATAATTTCTTTGGAAAATGAGTTATTATAGCTACCGTCATGGTACGACCCACAAATAGCTGTGTGTAGCTATTAATATTTTATATAATAACCGCTCTTAAGGTTCGATTTTGAAAATTCGATAATAATTAAATATTATTTACTTTCTACAAATTCTTCATCTTTTTTCCGCTAGGAATGTTTTTATTTTGTTGAGTGCATACGTCTACATTTTCTTGCTTCAAACATTTTATATTTGTTGACGCGTTTTGGAATACTTCCATCTTCAAAACTGTTCACTGTACAGCTCCCACCAAAGCAGGCGTAATTTTTCAAAACCTGAAATGTTTGCCAGTTACCAGGATTAGGTCGGCTGTTAAGAGAAAAGATGAGAGGACCAATCAAAAGCGAGCGCATCAGTAAATAGAAATGGGGCTAGGCGGTAGATGTTGAGAGGGAAAGAACGAAGCTAGACTTGGGGGAGCAGTAGAGCAGAAATTTTGAAAATGGAATTATTCCGAAACGCGTCAACAAATATAAAATGTTTGAAACTTGGAAAGGAAGAGATACATGCTCAACAAAAACTTTCTACAACTTCCAGTGGAAATCTTTGTGCTGATGGTAGTTTCAGCATGTTGATGATCCTGAAACATTTTGCAGTTTGGCCTACATTCAATGTATCCAAATGTTAAAATGAAAATAGACACATAACAAGCGTGGACGACTTGATCGTCACCATACAATTTTGTTTTATCTGTTATTGGGTATTTAATTAATAATATTAATCCATACACAATATTCCATAAAATTTCTGATGTTTTTCAAAAAATCTGCTTCGTTAATTTGCAACTATGGACCTAATAACAGGATTAATTTATTATCAAATTTTGTTATGCATAACTCAAACTCAAACAGTCAGTGCATTAAATTTCACAAAAAAGAAGTTTACAATTTGAGAGTAATATGAAATTTAAAACTAACATTTAAAATCAGAACACTGACCAGAACATTTAGTAGTGCTAATTAAACCAAATGTTTACGCTTGTTAAGATGGTGAAATCAGATGTTAATGATATGGGTTTGATAGACAGTTTTGATTTTTTTTAAAGATTTTAAATGATTGAACAGATTTTAATGCTTAAGTAGCCGGTGGTCGATGTAACTAAAGCACCGGTCAGTCTACTGCGTCTCTGAACTGCGCACCTTAAGATTCTTAGCTCGAGCTGCAGTTACTCTCGTTGATTTTTCCTTATTGTTGTTCTCATTAGTCTAACGGGCATAAAGTATGGACGTTAAACTACTGCTAAAACCGACATTTGTGCGAAGTTTGATACACATCATACCCTCTCTCTCCCTCTCTCTCTCTCTCTCTCTCTCTCTCTCTCTCTCTCTCTCTCTCTCTCTCTCTCTCTCTCTCTCTCTCTCTCTCTCTCTCTATATATATATATATATATATATATATATATATATATATATATATATATATATATATATATATATATATATATATATATATATATATATATATATATATATATATAGTAGAATGTTGACGTCTAGAACTTGTGGTCACAGACAGTCGACAGACAACTGATCAACTGTCAGAGATTAGTGGATTATTTTGGAGCTCGGTTCAGTGAATTTTAACCCAAGATTTAGAATGAAGGGTTCCTCGGGCTTTGACTGATAATCAAAAAAAAAACGTCGATTTAAAAATGTCTTACTTTGAATCAACAGCTTGAAACGTATCCAGATTATCTGTCAAAGGTCATTTTGGTGATGAGACATGGTATTATGGTTACGACCCAGGACCAAAGCAACAGTCGCGCGCGCGCGCGTATGTGTTTGTGTGTGTGCGTATATTTACACAGAAAGAGAGAGAGAGAGAGAGAGAGAGAGAGAGAGAGAGAGAGAGAGAGAGAGAGTACAGAGAGAGAGAGAGAGAGAGAGAGCGAGAGGGAGAGAGAGCCAGAGGGAGAGAGGGAATATAATTTTTAAAGCTAGGCAGAGTAATAAGATTTTTTAAAGATCATCATTCTTGCGGGCAAAAAATGTGAACACCATGTCTCCATTGACAATACGGGTTCTTGGCTAGTTTCCAATTTCTGCTGGCAGCTATATATTCAGTAACAATTACTTGCTGTTTTATTTAATTATATTGGAAATGTATCGCGATGAAATGCAAAAACCACGGCAATACCTTACCGCATTGAACGGGTTGATTATTTATCCAAGTTGCAACGTATCCGATATCATTAAATTATTTGCCTTGTAAATTTATTTGTTGTCGCTGGCGTACCATTTAACTTTCTAAACGTTGATAACATATCTAATTAAAAGCGCACGCGCAAAGCATTTATGTTTCACAGTGACTGTAAATCATTTATTAAACAATTCATATTCTACTTAGTCTACAATAAATTTAGTACAGAAGAAAAAAATATACGCTCGCTGTATCGGCTGACGCTTTTGGAAGCGAAATTAAAAAAAAGCAGTATTACATTTTATAAATATTTTATCTTGCACGTTTTAGAAAATCTGATTTCAACACTAGGTCTATAGCCTAATCTTTGTAAAAATCTGCGGAAATTAGCATTTCAAATACAAAAATTAACCCTGACCGCCGTAAGATTTATTTATCATTTTATCAATAAATTATATGAATTTAACATATTATCAATTTTTAAAAAATTGATTATGTATCAATTTATTTTGATATTTTAAATAAAAATGTAGATTTTATGACTGATTACGATGGTGAAAAAAGTGTAATAAAAAGTGCAGAACAAAAAGTTCGTAATTTTGTGTTTTTTTTTTTTTTGAGTTATTAACAAAATAAATTTGTGTGCCAAGTTTGAATGAAATTGAACCAAAATTGCGAATTCTATAGTGTTAAATGATCTCTCTCTCTCTCTCTCTCTCTCTCTCTCTCTCTCTCTCTCTCTCACACACACACACACACACACACACACACACACACACACACACACACACACACACACACACACACACACACACACACACACACACACACACACACACACACACACACACACACACACACACACATTATTTTACAACGATTGAACACAGTACTGTTTTGAACGTAACGTACATTAAAAACTTGAATTTTTATGTCTACTATTTACCCAGTTATTTAGTTATTTTGTGAATAATACTTAACGTTTACAGTTGTTGACTTTCTTGACAAGTATTTTTACGAAAATAACCGTTGAAATTTCGTTAATTTTACGTTATTTGAAAAAGCGGTATTTGTAAGAATGATTTATTATAAAAAGTTAAAAGCCTGCCGCGCCAGGCCGAGCTCAGTGACGGAGGTACATCTGGGTCTTACTGGACATACTGTGGCCGAGTCAAATGGATAATCTCGTGGAGTTGATTGACAAATGCTACAATTGCAAGCATGTTCGGTTTTCATTTACCCAAACCTATCACTAGGAAATAAAAACCGTAAAAGTGTCTTATTGGTCTGTCTATTGAGACCAAGGGTTTGTGTGTACGAAACGGTCTGCGAAACGATACATAACCCGATTTCCAGAAGCACATTCTTTGCCACACTTCTGTAACAGTGTAAGCTGATTCCCCTCCACCCTCACGCATTTACATTCTCAAGCCTATTTTAGTTATTCTTTAATTTTTATTCTTGCGTGTCGATTTTTTTGTAATTGTGACAAGTCAATCCTTGAAATTTATGTGTTTGATGTACCAGTAGCATAGAAATGTATTAAAATCAAATATCTGTGTATTTGTTAAACTGTATTTTACGAAAACATGCCAAAATGTCCTTATATTTGTAAATCTTCAGAGCAGTTTATATTTAATGCCAGCTCATATTTTGAAAATGAGAAACACTACACTAAGTTTTTGTAAGTCAGACAGAATATCGTTTTGCAAGCCCAAGACTCAGCTGTTGGACCCAGCTGTTGCATTGTCAACAATAATTTTAATAACAATTGAATATTTTCTTTTGAGAAATATTTATACTGCTGATATCATGCCGATTAACATGTAAATATCGTTTCGTTAATATTATTACAAGCGGAATGAGCAGTATAAGCTGTGGGAAAAATTAATAAGAGAGTAAAAGTAAAATCAAAATTTTAAAATTTTTAGTGATATTCAGGACATTTGCTGGAAACAACGAACAGTCAGTTGCCTGTATCCTATAGTAAATGTGAGCATCAGCTGTTATTCCAAGGTCCCAAAGACTTGGCTATTGAATTGTAGCACCAACAGATCATTTTCCAATTTATGTTCGCTAAAAAAGGGAAGAAGTAATTATTTCCGGGCTGCCGATGCTATAAAACATTTTATTATAAATTATTCTGAGTTCCGTGCACTACATAACGTTTTATTATAATCCTTGCCTGAATTGTACAGTTGTAAAATTTAAAGCGTAATTGAAAAACAGTTAACGATAATTACTTCTGAAGATTTTAATGAGCCTTTTTACAAAAACTTCAGATGCAATTATAGCTTTTACCATTAATGTTACCACCGACGGGGTAGTCAAAGTGTTAAACAAACTTCAACCGATAAAAATACGCGCTGTAATAACTCGCCCTGCATTAAACTAGCCTAGTTTATTGCTCTTATAAAGGATGCAGTACTTGCGTCACGTTTTTACGGCTTCGTTAGGATTTATATTAATCAGTGCAATTAAATCAGTAATCGTTATCCTGCTTGTGTAATTAGAGTTAAATTTTTATTTATTACAATACCAAGTGTGGTGCTTCAATCAGTCATATGAAGTCAAAAAAGTGTCAATTAAGTTAAAAAAAGTGTGTTTTATAAAACATTTGTCTGTGTGCGTTTGTAGGGCTACACATCGTTGAAGTGTAATGAAACAAACATGTTTGTAAAGTTGGAGTTGACACTGTCTTGGGAGCAATGTTTAAATAGCCGCCATTTTTTAAACGGTTGACAAATTTTCTGTATAAAGAACTTGTTCAAGCTATTACCAAAATCGTTTGTTGTCCCAAGTTTTGATTCAGCTAAACATACATTCTCTCTCTCTCTCTCTCTCTCACACACACACACACACACACACACACACACACACACACACACACACACACACACACACACACACACACACACACACACACACACACACACACACACATTTAGCTATATATGAGCTATACAGAAAGTTTGAAAGCGACAGAATAGTGCATCAAAAACTGTAAATAACTATCTCTCTCTCTCTCTCCCTCTCTCTCTCTTTTCTGTCTCTCCCCCGTCTTAGCTTTGGTCACTTCTTGCTGACTTGGATCATTTCTGATGAGACTCGGGCATCCACAACAATGCGAGTTCTGTAGTGCAACCGTCACAGTGAAGCAACCGTTTGCTCGATGGTGATGGTTTCCGAAATTTGTGACATATGTGTGGTTTGGGCAATTGTTTTTAGCCGCCTCGGTGACCTAGTTGATAGCGTACTAAGCTTTCACCCCGAGGACCCGAGTTCGAGTCCCTGCCAGGGCTTGGCATTTTCATACGCTATAAATCATCCCATCGTCTGCATTAGCCCAAGTGTGCACAATAGTCGGACGTTAAACACAAAAAAAAAAAAAAAAAAAAAAAAAAAAAAATGGGCAATTGTTTTCAGGCGATGTGCCTCGGCCATTGATCGGTTACTGTTATTTTTGCATCCCTGCAAATTTTCAAATTAATTTGATTACGTAGCCATATAGTGTTGTCTTTCATTCAGGATATTTTCACTTGTAAAGAATGCTTAAGTAAAAGCATGATTTTGTTTTCTGATATTGTTGTAAGGACACTATAAAACTTAAAACTAATTAGTTTTAAATTAAGTTATACTAAGTGTAATTAGTTTTAAGTAAGTTTTTTATATATTTATTTTTCTTATTATTGAAGAGCTAATTTACAGCATTAAAATAAATAGTGTATATTTCATTATATATTTCTGGATAAATATTATTGGTAAAAACTGTAAGTAAATATTGAATAATTGTACTAGGTCTATATTTTGTTTTCTTTATTAATATTTCTGTAGTATATTTTTTTAAATTAAATTTTGTGCTTGGGTGTTAATGACTAAAAATATTTTCGCAAAAAATCATTTCTGAGACAGCGGTCTCTCTCTCTCTCTCTCTCTCTCTCTCTCTCTCTCTGTCTCTCTCTGTCTGCCATCTGTCCATCTGGCTGTCTGTCTATCTATCTATCTATCTATCTATCTATCTCTTTCCCACTCACCACAAGTTCGTTAGTATTATAGGATGAGTATAAAGCACAGGCAAAGGTCACTTCTGGTAACACTTTTCCCAGCTCAGAAGGTCCAACACATGTACAATGACGTTTCAACAAGGTTTTCCTTATTCCTTTTAATAAATAGTGCTTGTATTTCCGTATTTATATAGTCTATTGTACATCAGTGCAAGTAGGAGTTGTACACAATGTTTTAATTTAACTTTTCTTATGTCATTTATCACCGACAGTATTCGAAACTGACTTTAACACACACCCATTTTATCTTATGACGTCCTACAGTACAGCCCCCTGAACTGACCTGCAAGGTAACAAATGTGCTAACAATTTTTTTATTTCATGTTTATAATATTTGTTTACTCTTCATTAAATTTCACAATTATCTTTTTATTTTGTATCTTTTGTTATTTACAACTCATCTCTTTGCTTACACAACAGCTGGAGAACGACGGGTATGACCGAAAGTGACCTTTGCCGGCTGGTTCTTCAGTACTAATACAGTTCTATCTATTGCTATCTACCTTATCTACACTTTCTACCTTATCTGTTGTTTACTTAAAACAATTTTTTATCTTTGTTTACACAATTGTATAAAGAACGATTTTATGGCCGTGCCTTATACTGAGTCTATACACTACATTCGTTATTCTGTAAAAACTGTTGGAATTTCAAAATGGCGATAAATACAAATTTAAAGTAGGCATACAGCAAATCCTTTTTACCTTACACTTTTTTGAACATATGATTTCGCGACTGTAAATAGCTCTAGTTTTTACATATTTTGCATTTAAAATATTCAAATCCCATTAAAAATACTAAAATGAACCTGACAGCGGTCAGGGTTCATTTTAATATTTTCAATATATTTTCTAAAATTCAAATATACTTGTACTTACTGTTTTTAAAACTGCGAAATAAGATTTATTAAATAACAAATTTGAGATTAAAAAAATCTATTGGAATTCACTTGCATTACATCAACGGATCAGCTGTATTTCGTTATTATTACAAATACAAATATATTTTCCCAACAGCTATTTTCCAAAAAAAATCGTAATAAAACTTAAAAAAATGTCGGAACAATTGCATTTTCCTGGTCATCGCAGGCACTTTGAACGAGAACCTTGTTCCACCATCGCCAATTAACCTCACGACTGCGGTTAATAAATGCATAAATTTATGTAGCGCTTGGCTTGCAAGCCGTTAGTGTAAATAAATTTCAAGCTGCGAGATGTATCTGTGAGATTATTGTCCTCGGCTGCCTCGAACTATAATGAAATTATTTAAATACGCTGACAAGCAGTCCGCAGTCGGGTCAAAGATCCCCCCCGCTAACGATCTTATTTACAATTACCGTTGTTTATCAGGAAAGGTCAGAGATCTGCGTTCCCACGGGTGTGACAGCCCGGTTATGACCATACAACGCAACGCCTCTGTGAAGTTCAAGTTAGTAACCGTCTATTAGTATTAAGTATCGAATAGATTCATCATGCTGCTTTATCTAACTGTTACCAGTGAGAGAGGATTAACGTATCTTGTCCAACCTACTACCAAATACATTTTGTACCAAAAAGGCAGAACCCAGCAGTTTAGACCTATATTGATAAATTGTATTTCAAAAACCGTTCAGCCGAGATATTTCAAACTTTACGAATATGTTAACCAAACATTAGTGATACACCACAAATATTTATTTGCAAATAGTTTCCAATATATTGTCCTAGAAATATCTGTCACTATAGTTTTAAGATTTCTTTCGGAATTATTTTTTCAATTATTCATAACTGTTTTATACGATATGAAAACATAAACTATTATCTATACAAAGGCGTTTTAATTATGTTGATCGGTTGAGCGGTTAATATTGCGGACAGAGGTGGAGAAATTTGAGAAAATAAGCAGTAGACTACTATTATCTATTTAACTTTAGTTAAACACTCAACTAAAGTTAAATAGGTAATAGTACTGTCTATTTTCTCAAACTTCTCCACACCTGCCCTTGCAGCTTGCAGCGTTCGTAGCGGCAGACAGTCCATCTACTTGAACTTTGGCCGCTAATATCGAGCGCGCTTTTTATAACAGTAGCTGTACTTGTAGTACGTTTATATTCAATGTTTTGACCAATTATTTCTATTCGCCAAATTATTATCATTGTGTGTGTTTATATATATATTACACTGTAGATTGTTGAAATATGATTGTTTTAATCTGTAATTGAATATCTTAAATTTTTACTATTTTTATTATTTACATTATTTATCACCTTGATGTAGTATATATCTACTATGTCATTATAAAACAGTAAATAACGGAAAAATTCTAACGCTATGTTTATGCCAGAGTGCTCTTAATTATATTAACCTAAACAGCTGATTTCGCTTTACAGCTGTTCCTTCAACAATATCATTTTAAACGAGGTTATGATTATCATCATTGTTTGCAATGGTTTGAAATAATAAAAAATAAATTATTAATAATAGTATTTTAATTGTTAATATTTAAATATAGATGTATTTAAATTAAAACATGTTCGATAATTAAATTGTATAAGATATAAAAAAACGTAATGAGTTAAGACTGAATAAACACTTCGGATGTACTTGAAAGAGTTGCAGAAAAATTGCGGAAAAGAGGCAGCTAGCCCTTAATAGCCCCCGGAAAAGCTCAGCCCTTAATTCGTTAATAAATGTTATTTTCTAATGTCATTAAACAAATATTATACTTTCATTCTGACATCCAATTATCCCCCCACCCAAAGAAAGGTTCGTAAAACTCATAAAATTGATCTATTTTTTTAAAGTCGGTGCACCTGTATTTGATAACATTGTGTTTTAACTCAATTCAGTGTACCATATTTGAAATAATTGACTGAGCGAAACGAGGTCTGTGATTCAACTCGAAAGTTTGGCATTTGGTCTGTGCTTGATGTTTACGCTGTAATGGCCGGTTAGAAGGCACCATGTATTTACACGTACGTGTAAGGTTTTTCGTCCATTTCCGTTTCAAGATGGTTGCCTTTGATTTAACGATGATGAATGCTGGTTATTTTCTAAAATACTGGCTTAAAGGCTAATCCTATCACAACTTTGACCGTATCGTGAAACTTAAATTTTCAATAAGTTGGTCAAGTAACATTTTTTCAAATGCTGCAGGTACCAGTTAAATGGACATACATTTTTGAGCGCATTTTTCTGCTGTCGTGGGAAGAATTTGAAGTTTTTGAAAAATATGATGATCCGAATTTGACAAGCTTTAACATTTTTCAGTTTTTCGTTTGCTGTCTAATCCGGGATGTAAGACTCTCTCTAGTTTTCTTGTCTTGCTTATCACGTTAACACTTTATGCCAGTAAGAGTAATGAAGACGAGAGACCGACGTCTTACGGCAAGGGTAAAGCAACGGCAGTAATTGCTTCTCGAACCCATGACCTTGAAGTATGTAGTCAGAAGACACAGTAGACTGGTCGTTGCCTTAAACACATCGACTACCGATCCCTTCCGGGATACAGTAAACATACATTTTGTTTCGGTACTTTTGGCTTTGGATCATGGCAAATTTTTATCAAATCTTTAGAGCCTGTTTCTAAACTTGTTTTATAAAAAAGAGAAAACAATAAAACAAGGTTTACGAAAGAGCAACACTGTAACAATACTTACAGTAATAGCTAACAATGCTCTAGTCGTGTGTCGTGTGTCGTGTGGTAACTAAACAAAACAAGTCTTGTTATTGTTATTGTATTTTTATACCCTGTATTAATAGAAAACCGTGTTTTAGAATCAAAATCGCTCATGGTTTTTGTGTGTAGTCTTACCATGTTGGTCAGTCAATATTTTATTTTTCAATTGGAATTAGCTAATAAAACCTTTAAAGTAAGAATAACAAATAATTTATAAGGAGAACAATCTCATGAATCATGAATTATGTTGGATTTGTCGGAATCTTCACATCAAATGTAGTCTTGAGTTTTCTTTAAAAACATGAAATATATCAATTCCACATAAACATGTAGAAATTAAAGCCGCGTCTGTCGTGGGAGATGGGAAGGATAATAATAATCCATCAATATTTATCACGACCATTTGGCCTTAGCGACTCCCAGATCGTGATCAACGCAGTCCGGTTGGGGAGTCCACCATCCTGTGAAGCGATCGTCAGGCTGATGGCATTCAATTCACGTAAATCAATTCTCAACTCCACTCGCAGAATAAAAATCCTTCCTCATGCTTTTAATCTCGGCGAGGTTTGCTTATTTTTTATTTGATTTTAATGAAGTCGGACAACCGGTTCGGTTCGGAGAGTTATTGCTGGAAGTAGATGGTGAAACTTCGTACAAGTGGTTGCATTGTGTTAAGCACAGTTGACATAAACTTTAGTGAATTTTAAATATGATCGCCGCTAAAGGATCACAGTGTCATCGAGTTTACTGTTTGGACGAGTCTCAGCTTATGTTTTGTTGAATGAGAATTCATACACAGATACAGTTTGAGTGGACAAGATCTCGAAGTTTCGGGCCATTGGGATATATGTCCCATAAGACATAAAACTGTTTTCTCGTTTTATTTTATCGTAGAATTATGATGAACAACTCAGTTAAAAGACGTTACCAACATTAATATGAATCTGAAAAACTTTTTAGCTTTTTGGTGTTACTGAAAAGCAAAATCTGTCTATAAGTTAGCCTTTAAAATGTTGAAAGAAGTAGTGTTTGACGTTTGAGAAAATGTAAAAGCCACTTGGAGCGGTCACAGCCTCAAAATGGAATGTCTCAGAATATAGCCTAGATGAGGGAAATGATTTTTCGCTAAGATAATTATTTTGAAACAACAGCCAGGCATCCTAAATATCTTTTTAACCAATGGATTGTTCAAACCAATGTTATAATGGTTATATAGTACGTATTGGTTCAACATATTACAATACATGATACTGTATTCATTCTCTTATTCTCTTCTTTTACTTTTTCTCGCTGCACGAAGTATAAGGAATGTATGTGAACGTCTTAAAATGGCGGTTAGACTATTGGAAAAGATCGGTATTAGCGGAAAGGGCAAAGACAACAACAATAACTGCGCCTAGAACCTTGAGATGCGTAATTCAGAGACGCAGTAGATTCGCCGGTACTTTACCACATCAACCACCGAGTCCCACATATCTGTTTTCAGGTCCAATGATTCCAAGAAAGTGTTTTTTTGACTTATACGAGGCTATGTCCCTTTGTCTGTCTGTCCTCATCTCTGAAGACCAAACGAATTGTCCGTTTTGCGTTGAAACAATTTCATGTAGATCTGGTTTAACAGGATTTATATGTCAGGATATTTTTTTTATTTATGAAATATTTGTTTTACAAGCCTTTTTTAAGGAAAATACACTTAAAAATTGTATTTTCTTAACATTTACTTAAAGTTAAATATGACTATTTTTAATTATAGTAGTTTTTGATTATGCTTGTTTTCACTTGACTCTAGTTTCTGTATTTATTGCTAGAAAACAATTTAATATTCTTTTTTTGACTTTAAATTTGTTATTCTGCAATCGCGCTTTTAAATATTTTTGCCGCCGAACAAGCAAACAACCCTTTGCAGATGCATACAGAATATTTGTGCAAGACAGATGCACAAAATACGCTTTGTACTAAATGTAACAAACTGTTCACGAAAACATAAGTGCAGACGGTCGTATAGCGATCACGCCTTGATTAAAACAATCGCGAAGCGCATGCTCACCAATCTGACAGCCTAGTATTGCAAGATCCCTTCCGGCTGATGCTACTCTAAACGTCGGAGTTTACTGACGTGTGGCGAATATTCTTCTTCGACGCCAGTTACATACAGTGCCTGTTTGATCACGTGCTTACTAAATTCTGTCCGCAATTTATTTGATCGATTTGATGTGAAAAGCGCAGCGAATGCTAAGAAGTCATCCTGTAAAACCTGATGCCCAGTCTGTGCAGTCGCTGCATCATGTGCGACAACATATGTTCTTGTGTTTGATTTATTGCTTCGTTTGTAAGGTTGTATTAGGCCTATATATTATTCGGTGTATTGAAGGACTTTTTTCATCAATGCAGCTAATCCAGTAGTTTGTAATTATAAATTAAAATATTTACATAGTAGTTCTCAATCCTTAACTAATATCCTTTAGTACTAGTGTGCACATATAGTACTTGTTCATTAATAACACTTGCTTCTACTTCATTAAGTAACTAAGGATGCCTACATTGACTTGCCGGTTTTAATCAAAGCTTGTGGGCCGATCAACCCAACCTTTTCAAGTACAGCTGTCACAAAAACTTCCATATTTATATGTTTGTGATGAACATAGATTATATTAGTTTTATCTCAGTTACATTTTCCGCAGCCTAGACAGTAATTTTATTTTGGATTTAAGAATATTATGTTCAATAATGTAGATGTTACTGCTGAGTGGGTATGGTAGTGAGGAGGCGAACAGACTGGCTGGGATCTGCGTCTGAGTTCATTAGATCGGAGCCGGCTTTTGGAGTTACTGTTGAGTGGGTAGGTAAGGGAGGAGGCGAACAGACTGGCTGGGATCTGCGTCTGAGTTTGGAGATTAGCCTGCTTGAGTGGTACTGGTAGTGGGAGGAGGCGAACAGACTGGCTGGGATCTGCGTCTGAGTTCATTAGATCGGAGCCGGCTTTTGGAGTTACTGTTGAGTGGGTAGGTAAGGGAGGAGGCGAACAGACTGGCTGGGATCTGCGTCTGAGTTCATTAGATCGGAGCCGGCTTTTGGAGTTACTGTTGAGTGGGTAGGTAAGGGAGGAGGCGAACAGACTGGCTGGGATCTGCGTCTGAGTTCATTAGATCGGAGCCGGCTTTTGGAGTTACTGTTGAGTGGGTAGGTAAGTGAGGAGGCGAACAGACTGGCTGGGATCTGCGTCTGAGTTCATTAGATCGGAGCCGGCTTTTGGAGTTACTGTTGAGTGGGTAGGTAAGTGAGGAGGCGAACAGACTGGCTGGGATCTGCGTCTGAGTTCATTAGATCGGAGCCGGCTTTTGGAGTTACTGTTGAGTGGGTAGGTAAGTGAGGAGGCGAACAGACTGGCTGGGATCTGCGTCTGAGTTCATTAGATCGGAGCCGGCTTTTGGAGTTACTGTTGAGTGGGTAGGTAAGTGAGGAGGCGAACAGACTGGCTGGGATCTGCGTCTGAGTTCATTAGATCGGAGCCGGCTTTTGGAGTTACTGTTGAGTGGGTAGGTAAGTGAGGAGGCGAACAGACTGGCTGGGATCTGCGTCTGAGTTCATTAGATCGGAGCCGGCTTTTGGAGTTACTGTTGAGTGGGTAGGTAAGTGAGGAGGCGAACAGACTGGCTGGGATCTGCGTCTGAGTTCATTAGATCGGAGCCGGCTTTTGGAGTTACTGTTGAGTGGGTAGGTAAGTGAGGAGGCGAACAGACTGGCTGGGATCTGCGTCTGAGTTCATTAGATCGGAGCCGGCTTTTGGAGTTACTGTTGAGTGGGTAGGTAAGGGAGGAGGCGAACAGACTGGCTGGGATCTGCGTCTGAGTTCATTAGATCGGAGCCGGCTTTTGGAGTTACTGTTGAGTGGGTAGGTAAGTGAGGAGGCGAACAGACTGGCTGGCATCTGCGTCTGAGTTCATTGTATCGGAGCCGGCTTTTGGAGTTACTTTTGAGTGGGTAGGGAAGTGAGTAGGTGAACAGGCTGCCTGGGATCTGCGTCTGAGTTCATTAGATCGGAGCCGGCTGCAGGATTTTCTCGCACACGCGCGTGCGTGTGTCTTTGAGTAGATGAATGAAAATAGTATGAGCTAGAGGTACGGTACGATCGATAAATCCATCAACTGCTGCCACCATTAGCTGTCTGGCCTACGCCATAGTTTAAAGAATAAACTATGAGCATAGTATGCGTCTTTTAAAAAAGGCTCCCTCTAGGAGTAAATGAAGGGACAGTAGATATCTTGGACTGAGGACAACTCAGGAAAACTATGGAAATCTAAGAATACACAAGATATGTACCGTGTGTAGGTATGCAGGAAGGAGGACGAAATTGCCAGCAGAAGGCTACGAGTGTGGCTTCTATGATCCTGAAGACGAACAGCAGAATATCCTACACAGTAGACGGCTAAAACTCGTTGAGGTCACCAGCTACTAGAAGTCAACTAAAAGCTTAGTTTCACAGTAGGTCCTTTGATTGTAGGGGTAGAGAATACAAAACCACTCAACCTCTAGAACGTAATCTTAATCTACATTGTAACAACAGTTACTTATATTTATAGAATAACTGCGGAATAATTGCAGTCTAATAAAACAATACGAGCGTGCCAATCAGAATTAAACACAGAAACTTAAAAGTAGGCCTACAGGGTCTGACTGGATCATCTTCGAGAAAGTAATAAGCTATGTAGTGTTTATACAGTTCCGTTTTTGCAGTTTGTACACCTTTCTTATTGATTTTAGTGCACCTGGTGAGCGAAGTAATAAAGGGCACACCAATGTTTCTTCTTTCTCGTCAGTGGATCGTGAATAAGTTTTACTGCGCTTCACATTTCCAAGAACGAAGCTTTCCTTGGTTAATTATTGAACACTTGCAAAGACAACCTGATATTGTTTAATTGACTCTGCAAGATTATTTAAAACAATGGCTCGACTTTAAAAGCCATTATGCTACAAGAAAGGTGTGTAAAACTTTCAGAAAATAATTCAGTTAAGGTTCTGATTAAAATATAATTTATGTTTTAGAATTTCCAGTAGAAGTGAGGTATTAGTAGGGGTATCATTGTAAGACCAAGACGTGGGATTTTGAAATGAACTCAGGTTCTGACCACTACATCATCACTTTTAAAGGCCATTTAATTTTATACATATATATATATATATATATATATATATATATATATATATATATATATATTTTAGGAAAAAAATATTTTCCTATTTTTTTGAAAATATGTTTTTACCATTTTCATCAGCGTTAAAATTGCATAATGTAACATTTTGAATTTAAAAATGAGAAGTGAACGTAATATTGTCAGACTTCAATGGTATTTGAAAATTTAAGTTTAATTTATAAAAATTTCAATTATGATTGTACATTAGATTTTCAATGAGATTTTAGCAAAAAATATTGTTATGTGATGTCGTGGCGTTACATGTTGGATATTCGCTTCCACTTTCATCGCATAAACAACACAAGAACTGAGTTACACAAGCAGTTCCGTTTACTGACACCAAAAAAACATCCACGCTAAATTCCCGAACTTTTCTCCCGGCTTTCAAACAGCCTACGCCTGAGAATGTAGTTCACAATTCTCCCGTCAACCAATACTCGCTTCTGATTGGTTCGCATTGCTAGGCGTGTCGTGGGTCTAATGCACGCTACACTATCACATTTCTGCCAAATCATTGTTGCCGGCGCACCAGGTCGCATTTCCCGTACACAATGGCTTCGTCCTCATTGGTGCGTTATTTCTCCGATTTTAGAAATGGATTTCTGTGAAACTATGGTTCCCGCCATAATTTCTAGTATAAATACAGGTCAGAAAATCGTTGTTCGGCAGAACATCGAGAAGGATCATTCACTGCGAAACTTCATGGCAGCCTACCTTCACCCGGAACTACTTTACGAGACGCCACAACTCGCTCGGGAGGAAATAAGAGGATTACAAGAACTTTGTTCACTATTCCAAACCAGAAGAGTGCCTCGCCAGCCAGCGGCCGACCCGGGTTTCTACTATTTCTGCCGGAGACTACGACACCAAGTCAAGTGCGATAGTTAATTTTAATTTAATTCGAACAACTTAACCTTGGTCTTGAATAATTATAAAACTATAGGAATTAACTGATAATAAGCAAATAAACTTACGATATCGTTCAAAAATTAATTTTTTGGTGTACGTCTAAAGGCTAGCTGGGAGATTCACAATTCCTGCGTGTCCATACCGCTGCGGGCAAAATTTACCACCGCTGTTACTAAAGGTGTAAAAGCAGTATACAGGTTGTAAAAGAGAAAGTCAGTGCAGTATTTGTGCACCAGTTACCATGTTTGCATCTCGACACGCCTCTGACCCTCTCTCTCGCACTAATTGCCGCCTATTTTACAGTTACAATGCCATTAAACTCACTTTTATTTCGCACTGCCTTTTATGCTCAGGTTAACAATTAAAACCATTTGACGGACGACTCAGCTTTC